>SJYQ01093040.1:56105-159913 GCA_006410935.1 Redunca redunca
AAATTTATATAAGTTTATTATAATTTATACACTTCTTTTGCCATGCTTCAATAAGGAAATTGAAGAGGTAGGACAACCTTTATATTACTTAAAGTAAATGTACCTGCTCTTTGAAGAGTATGTACGAATGTTTCAGTTACATAGTGGGAAAATATCATTCCATTGCTTAAATATTTATTTATTTTATTTTTAGCTGTTCCATTGGTCACTAATCACAACGTTCATTGTTTCTGTAGTGAGTTTGATGTTTACTAATAGCTCTTCAGTAGACCATAATTGCATAATTTTTTTGTAATCTGTACATTACACCATTACAAAAATGTTTTCTAAATGTATGTCATAATTTTTCTAATTATTTCCATGGGCATATAAACTGTGATGAACCTGTATTCTTGAAATTAGGCAAATATTATTGATATATTTTGAAATAATCTAAAGTTGTATAAAGAAATGAGAGGATTATACTCTTAGCACTGCTGAATTATTTGATGGTGAACTTTATATTTGAAATCTTTTCATCTAAATTAAGATGTGGAGATTATAATTCATTAAACACTATCATATCCTGATCTTGAGTGTATCTGACAGTAAAATATTAATGGAGATTAAGCTGATAATGTACTTCCACTACTGGAAAGTTAGATGCAAGTTTGAGTGATGCCAAACTGGGTCTTGCCATTGGTGAGCTTTCAGGATTTTTAGGCATTGTGTTATAAATTAAATGAGTGGTCATTACAGCTAGTTAATTATTCTTCCCAGGCAAGATTTAAAAATTTTTACCTTTTGTTTTTGTCAGTGGGAGGCAAAAGTACAACAAGGAGAAAGAGATTTTGAACAGATCTCTAAAACAATTCGAAAAGAAGTAGGAAGATTTGAGGCAAGTATAATAATTTTACACTTTTCTTAACAACGTGGTCACATTTTGCTGTGATACTGTGGTAAAATCAAACTTAGTTTTGTACTAATGGAGCTTTTTTCCCCATTTATTATATTTCAACAGAAAGAACGAGTGAAAGATTTCAAAACTGTTATTATCAAGTACTTAGAATCATTAGTACAAACACAACAACAGGTAAGGTAATTTTTTTTTATAGCTTAAAGACTTCTAGAACTTGTTTTTGATATACTTTTTTATTTTAAAGATGATAACCAATGAAATGAGCTTTTAAACTTGAGAAGCAATAAATGGAGTAGAAAAAAAACAAAGCTAGCAAAGGGAGAATAAAATGGTATAGTAACTGTAACCGTAAATCCTCAAGTCCTTTGTGGGACTTCCTTTGGTAGCCCAGGTGGTAAACAGTCTGCAGTGCAGGAGATCCAGGTTCGATTCCTGAGTTGGGAAGATCCCCTGGAGAAGGAAATACTGGAGAGGTCCAGTATTGTTGCCTGGAGAATTCCATGGACAGACCATGGGGTCACAGAGAGTGGGACATGACTGAGCAACTTAACACTTTCACTTTGAAGTTCTTTTTCCCTCTACTCCTAACCCCTAGGAGAGAGACAGGTTTCTCAATTTTAGACTTTCAAGAAACATGCTGTACTACTTTTCCTTTTTTCTCTGTCTTCCCAGTTTTATTTCTGTATTGAACACAGATGTTTAAATACATTCCTATAGTAAGTTCTCTTTCATACCAGCTAGAACTTATACTAAAAACTAAGTTTTGAAGGTTTTTTAAAGAATATTGTTTTGATTTTTGCTTTAGTTCATGTGGGTTTCATGTTGATTGTATACCACAAGTGGCATTTGTCTCCTTAAATAGAGAAAACCATGGGTTTTCGTTATAATAAAGAAAAGTCTGTAACAAGATAATAGAGATTTTTTTCCCCTGTGTATTTTAATGTAACTTTGAGTAATATATCAAATTATTTAATATCTTAAACAGAAGGATTTCTTCCCCCAGTTCTTTTAAAACTATATAATAGATTAANGCATGTCCTGACCCTCTTTGAATTAAGTGGACTGTGGCATGACATTCTGCAATACTTTGCTGAATTGAACACTATTGTGTCTTAAATACTTGCACTAAAGTGCACTGCGAGGCCAGAAAATTTTACAATATTTTTTCTTTACAGTTTGTTCTGTAGTGTGTTTACCCTCTTTATGAAGTGAATTATCAATGCATTGATTAATGTTCACTTATACATTCCTGTACAGAAATTACGATTTTGTGATTACAGTAATAAAATGATATTCCTTGTGAAGTATTAGTAACAAATTATTTGGGTATGTAAACATATTAGAGATCTTTTGAAAGCATTTTAATACAAAGAAACTTTTTCTTTTAGATGTATTTAGGTGATGCTATGATCATTAATTTTTTAACTGACCAAAAAAGCTGAACTCTTTCATTGTTAAGTCACTAAATGAAGGTTAAGTAAGTTTTGTTTTTGCAAAATCATCATAAACCAAAGAACATTTATCTCTTGGTTCACCTTTGGGGAATGCTTTTGTCTTGACTAAAGGAGTAAACAGTTGACTTTGCTTGTTTTTTATCCTTTCCTATTATAAGTGCCCAATTTAACAATTAAAAAAATATTGATCTGTCTCTGTTACAGGTCCTATGGATTTTGCTCATCTTCTATTACCTTCAAAGTCTAAGACTTTGCGTATATTTAATTTATTCCTTACCTTGCCTTTGTTTTTTGTTTTAAGCTAAAAGATCATCTGTGGTCATTGTTGACAGAGAAAAGTGCTGTGCTAAAATACCCAATGATGAATAGCCAATGTTAGTACAAAGAAAATTTGAAGTAAAGTGAAATTTGTCTTTGGCAACCATCTCACCTATTTCTGTATCATGTTTACATGGCAGTTATAGAATCCTTAATGTTGATGAAAATCTAAGTTGTGACTAGCATCAGACTTTTCTTAAAGACGCTCCTCTTCTCAGGCTTAACAATTGTATCTTCTTCTGGAAGAGTAAGATGTATGTATAACTGAGTCTTTTCTAACAGCTTACTGAACACAGTTAACATAGCAGAGTATCCTCAGGCGATGTTTGCTTCTACTTACTTTAGTTGAAATTTTTAGCCTCTTGTAGGTATTGTTCATATTTATAATCCTAGAACCTAGAAGAATACCCGACACAGGTTAATAATAAAGACTTGATGAATTGCACAGGAAAAAAAAATCCTGGATGATGCAAAATAATGTTTGCCATCTTAAGAACAAGGAGAAACTGAATCAGAAATAGTACAGTCTCCTGTTATTGCTTCTCTTGGAGGTGACTTAGATACTTTTAAGAAATGAGTAATTCATATTAATATAATCAGATCCTATCATGTCTCCTTAATATTGAGCAAAATATAGGCTCACTGGGAACAGTTTCACTATAATGATGTTTTAGTATTAGGTGTATAGTTTTGTTACTTCCAAAGATTCAGTTTACACATAGGATAGTAACTTAGTTATTCAAGCAGAAATCTTCAATTCTGCTGTGATATATTTATAACCTTCAGGACCACCAAATAAAATAATAAACATTTTCAGACTTAAGCTGAAGAGAGTAACAGACCTGAGTCCATTCCAGATCTTATTCCCCTTAACAGTCTTTTTATTAAAAGATAAAGAGAGTATTGGAAATTTCAAATAAATTATGTGAGCCTCTGATACAGGATTTAATTTCTTCAGCACTACATTCATCTTTAGCCATCAGTCTTCACATCTCTTATTCCTCTTACTAAAATACTTTGATTCCAAGTAAATAGAACAGCAAGAGCATTAATATAATCTTTTAGTTACAAACATACGAGTTTATTTTTTTTTTCTTTAACCAGATAAAAGATAAAGAAGGACTAAAGCAGCATAATACAGCAGAACAAACTGAACTTGGAGTCAACATGCATACTGTTCAGTCTTGAATCACTCAGTAGATGTGTGACCCATCTGTAAAACAAGGGTATAAAACTGATTCCTAAAGTGCCTTTCTACTTTAAAATATGTTGTTTACCAAGCTTTAGCATAAATATTATTCTATTAGAGTGTCAAATTCTAATCAAAATCACCTTCTATTAATGTAAAAGCAAGGCTAAAGCAAAATAAATGTGTATAAAAATATAATTTCTAAAACATAAGATTTTTTTATTGTATTTTTGATGAGTAATTTCAACTATCCATCTTTTTTATACATATATATATATTTATATTAATCTCATACCCTTGTTTCATTGTTGGCTACTCTTTAACCTTTTTATTATTCAGATATAGCAAAGTTTTACCAATTTCTTGTGTAGATTGTTTCATAAGTGGCTTTTAAATATAAAATAAGTCTCTTAACAAATCAGGTTTCTTTAAAGGAGGGAAATCAGATGAATAAAAACGGAAGATTATAATCCTTTAAAAAACATACTTCTTGATGTCTAAGGAAGTTACAGAGATTTTCATTTTTCTGTCCTATAGCATGTGACTAGTTATAAAGCCAAATGTCTACTTCACTTTCTTGTTATGGCTCCCTGCATGGGCAGTCATGTGACTAACAAGACTCTGGACTATAGATAGAAGGAGCAAACGTCATCCTGTTTTAGAGGAAGGAAGGTCGCTGGTAGGAGGGAATGACAACAGCTGTGAAAAGGAAGTGCAGTCACTGATTTGAGATATTTGGACACATTTCCATATCTACTAGCAGGAAATGTATATGTTATCATATCTGTGATATAATCTGTTTCAAAGTATTGGAAAAAAGAATAAAAATCCAGAATCAAACAGGTTATAATCCTCACAGTGAAGGATATGGTTTCAAGTAATAATGAAGATAAATGATTGGCCAGACACAGAAATAGCAAGAAGAGAGAAATTACAATAGGAGTGGTATCAAAATTGTTGATTACTCCACCTTTGTAATCAAGGCCATGAGGAGAGGTCACGGTGATCTGTGGATGAGGTCCTTAGTGTTACAGACCAATAGAAATACAATGTGAGCCACATACATAATTTTCAGTTTTCTATACCCATATTTTAAAGAGTAAATGAAACAGGTAAAGATCATTTTTAACTGAGTAGCTCTGAAATATTTTAGCATGCAATCCAGTATATTAAAAATTACCGTGATGTTTTACATTGTGTTTTTTGTACTAAGTGTTCGATATCCCCTGCATATTTCACACTTCGATTGTATATGCATTCAGACTAGCCACATGTTAAGTGATGGGTTGTCACATGTGGCTAGTGGCTGTGACTCTGGACAGTTCAGATTTAGATAATTGGCATGGAACTGGAAAAGGAGAGTTACATCCAACAGCGATTTTTTTTGTTTACCACTCCAAATCCAGTGAAGTGTTAAAAGCTAAATAAAAGGGACTTGATGTTGCTCTCAAAAGCAGATACAATTCAGGTATAAGACTTTGTGGCACAGTGCTTTGCAAGTAGTGAGCACTTGTACCATTCAACAAGTGGTAGCACTTGTTGACTCTAGTACAACTTCCTTATTTTACAGATAAGCAAACCCAGAATCTAAATCATTATACTGAACTGATTTTTCTTAAATCTGTTGAAGATAAACATTCTTCCTTGAAATTGTATGGAAAGAGATACATTAGCGATTCTTCTTCTAATCATAAACATAGAATTCTAGATAGTCCTTTGGTATACAGAGAATTTATTTCTTTAAACTGTTACTTCAGAAGTGGCTAAGAATAGAAGATGGTACAAAACAGGAAAATTGTGGCTTGCTATCTGATCTTTTAATGCACATGAAATTAAAAAATCCTCATCTTCCTTCCTCTTGTCACATACTTTAATTCTCAAGAAATTGAATAATTTTAAGTATTTTTCTTAATAAACTGAGTCAAATGGAAACTTTGTAATTAAAGACAATTAAGGTGAAGCTGCCCGCTTGTTAATACACAAATTTTTTTTTTTTTAATTAACATCAGTTAATGGGATTAAACTGATTTAAGGGACTGCTTTGAGGAAAAAAATTCTATTTTAAATTTATATATGTAACTGTTTAATAAAACTAAAGTCAGACAGAATCTAACAAAACTGAACAATAAATTGCCTTCTTGTTGCTTCCATAATCAAGTCTTGAGTTATCTTGATTTTGACCTATATTTATTTCCTAGATCTTTATTTCAGGTGACTCTCAGTATATGTGTGTATAAGTGTGTGTGGACTTGTGTGTGTACACGAATGTGCATGTGCATGCGTGAGAGGAGGCTTTTTAACCAACCTTTGCTGCTAAATTTCAGTTAAAAGTGCTTCTTATCTTCTTGCAGCTGAGACACAAAATGCTTGTGTTTTCATTTACATAGCTGAGATTTTTTTTTGCCAAAACCAGTTTGAGTTGATTCTAGTTCTAAAATCTGTTCCCTTCGCATTTCTTCTCTTTCTCCTTACAAGATCTTATGACCTTGATAAAGTCCAAATTATCCAGAACCTGGTTTCAAACCACTTTTCCTGTCTTGATCTTACTCCGTGCTTTCACCCACCTTTTGCTTTAATCAAATGATGCCCCTGTCTTGTGAGAATGCGCTGTCCTTTTATGGGTCAATGCTGTTGATGTTGCCTTGTTTAAGTTAACTTTTTCCCCTTTACCAGCAACTCATTGAATCCTATTCAGTCTTTTATGGAGTCCACATCCTCCATATATCCTTTTTAGTTTTCTAACTAAAAGGAAGCAAAGAACTTCTGGATCTCTTAGCAAGACTCTGGTAACATTTTGCACCTTTCAGATTGTGTTTACTGATGTTTACCTTGCATTATAGCAGTCTTTCTACTTTGAGTAGTCTGTGTGCTTCTTGAGGAATGACTATGTTCTTGTTATTTCTTCTAGAACCTAGTATGGTACAATCAAGGGAGTGTACTGGGGTGATGAAAAATACAATTACGCATCCAGTCTGCCTGTTTGAACCCTGGCTCAAGAATCTACATCATTAACTTAGAGAAAGTTATTTTTCTCTAAAACTTAAAAGTCTCCTTATTTGTAAAATGGACAGTAGTAATAGTACCTGTTCAGGTGCTCCTTCAGGGGGTGAAGATAATTGATGTGACTTTCTCAGCAATAGCATGTACTTAATAAGTATTAGCTGTTATGCATCCACTAATGTTTACTGAATATTTAATCTCAGTCTGAACAAAATGACCTGCATTTTGATTATTTTACCAGGCTTTACTGCTTCTTTAAAACAATGGGTGTACGCTTAACGGGGATCTAAATGGGCTTACACAAGGGGGTCCTTCTCAGAACAATCTTTCCCAAAGATCTGCTCTTAGAGCCCTGAGGCTGGGCATCAGGGATGGAGGGGAAGAAGGCTTGCAGACTAAATCCGTTTTTTTTTTTTTTTTCAGCCAGCAAAAGCTTAGACCTACCCCCACTACAAAGAAGCTGTAGTTAAATGAATCTTGTCAGGAAACTGGAGACTTTTAAAGAAGCTTGGGGACAAATGAAGGGTGAGAGAGAAATGGGGCAGTTGCTTAAGGAAAGTTTGTTTCCACACAGAAACACATAGAAGAACCTTGAATATGTTGTAGATTAAGGGAAGTAGTAATCAGTGGAGAAAAAAGGGGAGAATAAAAAGATCTTGACAGCAATTGTTAGAACAGTAATCATACAGACAGCTGGTGGTGAGGGCATGACACTGCAGTGATAGCCGAAAGGGAGATAGGGGGATGGTAAGAAGAGGCCAGCATCAATCATTCATTCATGTAGTATTTGTTCAATCTGCTGTGTCAGGCACGGAAATAATGGATTGATTATCCGGGAAGAACAAGAAGGTTGTCTAGAATGATGCCCTGATTTCTGGCTTTGATGACTTAGGATACTTCTGTTTTGAATAACAGATAGTATGAGAGAGTTCTGGGCATGTTATATTGTTTCCATCGTAGTTTATCACAGGATAGTGATAGAGTTCCCTGTGCTGTACATGCAGTAGGACTGTGTTTATCCATTCTGCATGTAATAGTTTGCATCTGCTAACTTCAAGCTCCCAATCTGTCCCTCTCCCACCCATCACCCCACCCACCACGTTTTTGACATACCTTTGGGCATCCAAGATGAAAATACATGAAAACATAAGTCAGGACTAGATGTTGTGTCATCAAGTTAGAATGTGAACATGCTCTCTTCCTTAAAACCATGATTATTAATGAATGCCTTCTCAGAGAACAAATGTGACTCAGCCTGCTGAGGACAAAATATCACATACAAGTAACATCTAAGGGAAGAATGGAGGTGAATAAGTCAGTTAAGTGCAAAGAGCCTCAGAAAAAAAAGGAGTTTCTTACTATGAACAAAAAGGAAGGGAAAAGCCATTTCCATTATTTGGAAATAATGCCTGAATGCTTTTATTTTCTCAGTGAAATAGAAAATTAAACCATCATCAGGGAATACCAGCCGAAAAGCCAAAGAAAATGGGGAGCCACAGGAAAGTGGTAGATGCCTAGAAAACAAATCGAGAAGAGTCAGAGCTATGGATGAGTACCCACTTTCAAATAAGTTCAGAAATCATGCATTTAAAATAGAGTCAACCAAAGTATCCATTTTTTTCAGCCATGAGAAAGCAAGAAAAAGTTTGATTTATTCAAAATTAGGGATTGTTGGTGTATGTAAGAAAGCCGAGGGGGGAGGGATTTTGAATAATTTAAAAGACCAAAAAGATGAAGATAAGTGAGGTGACAGGCACAGATTGGGGAATGTAGCTTATGATGAGGTGAAAGAATAATTTTTCTGGTAAGAGGAAACAGGAATCAAGAAAGCAGTCAAAGGAGGAAACCTGCGTTTAAGAAATGACTTTAATTAGTGTATTGCCACCTTTTTAAAAGAATAACTTCAATACGACAGCTGCATAGAGGTCTTACTGCAATGCATAGAGCTCATAGTGTGGCAAAGGTTATTTCTGTGGGTTCTTCAAATTTACTTTTTGGTTTGCTAAAGTATTGAAAGCTTTTTGCATGTCAGCAGATAAAAATTGACTTTAGTCTTCATTTTTAAGTTAATGTCTATCTCATCAAATCAGTCCTTGTGCATAGTCTGAAAACTAGCGTCAGAAACTAGCATCAGAAACACTAATACAACACAGTGGTACCCTGCCCCGCAAACCACGATTTCCCTGATCCTTTTGCTCAACGATAACCTCTTTCTACGCTGTTTCTTCTGCCATTTAAATGCCTTCACATTTCTAAGTAGAATGCATATCCTGCTGTCATTTGAGTCACCAATTTTAGACATCAGCCACATCTTTTTTATGGCAAATAGAGTTTTTCTTCTACGCTACCATCCATCTGCTTCATACACTCATCTCCCACTTCCAGTGTAGTTCAAGTTTTTGGTTAAATCAGTATTCAGTAGTTTCATTTTTAACACTTACAAATATTGTTCACTGCTGAAAGTTTTAGTATATTTAATTTTGATTGTCTTCCTTTAACAAAAATTTTTTTAGAACAATACTAGAATTATATAAAAACTTTAGGTAGTACACATAGAGTTATATCCTGTATACCTTGCTTCTCTTATTATTAACATGTTTGTGTAGTACATTTGTTACAATTAATGAACCAATATAGTTATATTACTATTAACTAGCATCTATGCATGCTGTCATGTCCAACTCTCAGACCCTATGGCCTGTATCCTGCCAGTCTCCTCAGTCCATTGGGTTTTCCAGGCAAGAATACTGGAGTGGGTTACATTTCCTCCAGGGAATCTTCCCAACCCAGGGACAGAGCCCGTCTCCCGCATCTCTTGCATTGGCAGGCAGATTCTTTACCCCTGAGCCACCTGAGAGGCCCGTTATTAATTGGAGACCATAGTTTATTCAGATTGCCTTTGTTTTTGCCTAATGTCCTTTTTCTAAGATTTCATGCAAGATAGCACGTTACATTTAGTTGTCATGTCTCCTTCTGTTACTCTTGGTTGTAATGGTTTCTTAGACTTTTCTTCAATGACTTTACTGGGGTTTTTTTTGTTGTTTTTCTTGAGGTAGAACATACCTTGATTTTTTTTTTTTCCATTTGGCTGGTGTTTTTTTTTTTTTTTTTTTTTAATCTATTGCCAGTTTTTCCCATGTCTTCCTACAGTACATTTCCCAGAGGACCACTTGGATCAAGTAATTCAACCATTCCAATTGCCTTCCCTAGGGCTTGCTCTCGTGAGGATTTTGGTTTTCTCTGAACTGATGCTCTCTGAGCATGTTGTATCTCTGGATTTGCCCTAAACTTTGGAATTGCCTGTGCTTTCTCTTGGGATCCATTCCCTATATCCTGGATTTCATGCTTTCTTCCTTCTTGATTTATTCCCTTGTGTTGGAAGAGTATGTTCTCCAATAGTTTCTTTGGTTAAAAAGAAGATATGGCAGAAAGTATTATGAAAACAGCTCTCACAATGTCCACCTCTTGAGTCAGACTGCTCTGGTCTGGACTGGTTATCTTTCTTTGCTTGTTGTACAGAGGATCCTAAAGATTCCTTTTGCTTCTCCTCCTGGCTTCCTATTCTCTATAACCCACATTTTCCTCTTTCTTGATTTATTCCTTCATTTGGGTAGATATACATTTCTTGAAAATGATGCATAGAAACTTACTTTTAAGACTTTATTTTGCCTTCATCCTTGATAATTTAAGTGGTCATATGTTGGAAATCATTTTCTCTAGAATTCTGAAGACATTGCTTCCTTGTCTTTAACCCTGCAGTGTTGCTATTGAGAATTCCAAAGCCATTCTGCATTCAGATCTTTTGTATATGCATTTTCCCTTCACCCCTACCCCTTTCCCGAATGTAAGATGTCATTTTTTTTCCGTCAGTGTTCTAAATCTCATACAGATTTGCTGTAGTATGCATCTGTTTTCATCCTGTGTGAGTGCTTTCAATCTGGAAACACGAAATTCAGTTCTGGGCATTTTCTTGTGTTATTTCACTCATGATTTCCTCCCTTCTATATTCTCTCTTCTCTTTCATTATTTGGATATTGGATGTTCTCAACTGATGATGTTTATTTTCTTATTTTGCATCTGTTATTTTGTTCTACTCTCTGAGTTTACCCTCATTTTCTAATTGGATTTAAGTAGCTGCTGCTTGTTTCACAGATGCAATGCCTTCCTGTATCTCTCTGAGAATATTAGTGATAGTTTTAAAGTTTCTTTTTTCCTCCTTGTTCCTGTTTCCTCAAAATTAATTTTCCGTTTTTATCTCTCTTGCATGTTAGCTGCTTTCCTCAGATATTTGTTAATTTTTGAATGTCTTCTCAAGATTAGCAGTGGGAGCTGAAGCTGATGGAAGCTCTGTCAAACTTAAAAATGTTTTTCCAGGTTTCTTCAGGTGTAAATGACAAAAACTGTATGTTTTGTCATGTTTTATAGATTGGGTGTATGTTATGCATTCAATCTAGCTGGCTATCAGGTCCTGCCTCATATGAAGGCCGCCAGCCTGTTGATGGGTAGGGCTGTGTCCCAGTGGGGCTGACTGCTTAGGACTGCTGTTGACCTGCTCCTGGGGGGTTAAGGCCCTGGTGTTGGTAGGCTAGAGGGAGGATTCCAAACAGGCCCTCCAAGATCAGGAGGAGTGTCGAAGCCTCCTTTCAGATCGTTACCTCTGTGCTGGGACTTGGAGCGTGTGAGAACTTGCACGTGCCCTTTAAGGAGGGTCTGTGCTTCCCACAGCCCTACGGCTCCTGTACGCAAGCCCCATTGGCCTTCGTAGCCAGATGTTCTGAGTACCTGTCTTCCCAGTGTAGGACCTCCAGGCTGGGCAGCCCGGCGTGAGGCCTGCACCCCTCACTCCTAGGGGGGAGCCCTCCAGTTGTGATGATCCTTCCATTTGTGTTGTTGCCTACTCCAGGAAGGTGGGTCTTGACTGAAGCAACACTCTGCCCCCTCTACAAGGTCTCGTTGTGGGTCTGTCTTTATACTTTTAGTGGTGGAAGGTCTTTTCCACTAGTCTTCAGATCAGTCTCATCAATTGAAAGTGAAAGTGAAGTCGCTCAGTCGTGTCCGACTCTTTGTGACCGCATGGACTGTAGCCTACCAGGCTCCTCTGTCCATGGGATTTTCCAGGCAAGAGTACTGGAGTGGATTGCCCTTTCCTTCTCTAGGGGATCTCCCCGACCCAGGGATTGAACCCGGGTCGCCCAAATTGTAGACAGACGTCTGAGCCACCAGGGAAGTCATCAATAGTTGCTTGTAAATAGTCTTAGTGTTTCGTGTGCCTGTGGGAGGAGCTGAGCTCAAGTTCTTCCTACTCTGCCCTGTTGGCCACACCTATCAAATCTGAAAATCACTGAAGAGTGACCTCACTGGGCTGTTTGTAGGGAATTTCCAATGTTGGTGTTTCTAGAGTTTCCTTCTCTTGGCCTTATCAGATTTCCTAGAGAAAATCTTCTGCTTTCTTGCCTGGAAGGTAAAGGTATAGCTGCCAGCCTCTATGAGGTTTTAATACTCATCATTCAACATGTGTATGATCACGTGCCCCTAGGCCTCAACTATTTTTTGATGTAAGTTCCCATGCCCTCAGGTGGGCAAGTCATTTTCCAATGTAAAGACTCTCTTTTTTACTCTCTCTCTCTCCAGGAAATATCCTCTGGAATTATGCCAATGTGGAAGAGGGGACTGAAGGATTTTCCCACTCAACTTTCACTCAGCCTTTCTTCTAGCCCGCCTGTCTCCCATTCTAGATGAGGTTTATCTTCTCTGTCCCCTCTCACTGAGCCTTTTGAGTATTGTCCTGTGTAAATCAGGTTGATTTTCCGCTTTCTCACTGCTGGCTTAAATCTGGCATTTTCTCGTTTACCAGAATGGTTGCTTCTCATTCATCTGCTTTCTAGTTTATAAAAATCTTTTTGTTGTTCTCTCTTCTGCTTTTCCTATCTTTATTTTTATTTTTTTAAGGAGAAATTCCTTTTCATTTTACTGGGGCTAGAAGAAGCAGTGAAGTTAATTATGTATGTTCAATTCAGTATCTTAACCCAAAATCGTAACAGTTTTTTTAAGTGCAACATAATATTCGTAGCATAAGTACACCAAAATATTTTAATCCATAACATGATAGAATTCTTTTTTTCTGCTCACAGTTACATAGCAGCTAACCTCCACGAGAGCCCCAATTAATTCTTGCCACCTGAGACTCAAGTCACTATATAGTCCCTCCTACACTGAATAGGCTAACCTTTGTAAGCAGCATGATATTGCAGAAATGATGGAGTGTAAATTCTTGGTGTAGATGTAGTCTTCACTCTGAGCTCTTTCAGATTTTTTGCTTTGGAGGAAGCCTCTGTCTCTAGGGAGAGGTCTGAGTGGCCAGGAGCTGAGGCCTCCTGCCAACAATTAACATTAACTTTCAAGGCATGTGAGTGAACCACTTTGTCAATGGCTCCTGCAGCCCGGTAGACTTGAAATGACTGTAGCCTGGGTATATGTCTTGTCTGCCTCTTAAACTGCTCCCAGATTCCTGCACCAACAGAAACTGTATAAGTATTTCTTGCTTTAAGAAGCTAAAATTTGGGGATAACTTGTTACTCGATAATCGATAATTTATATAGTTTTTTTTTTTTGGTCTGTTGCATTCTTCTGGAAATTCCCTGTTCATACTGTGTTCATTTTTTATAGTGCTATTAAGAAAAATTATATATTCTTTACACATAAAATGTACACTAATCCTTTGTTATACATGTTGCAACTATCTTTTCAGTTTATTGAACATTTTTTAACTTAATGGTCTTTGTTTTACATTAATTTAAAATCCTTATTTAGCCTTATATAGTATAATCTTTCCCCCAAAGTCTTTGTTTTGGTTTTTTGTAATAAGGTTTTGTCTACCTTGAGGTGTTCTACAGTTCTGTTTTTCCACAGAGCTTTCTTTACTACAGGTGGAATTCATTTTAAAAATAAATTTTACTTTTCTTTCAGGTGGAGAGCCAGTTATTCATAACTTTCATTACACCATTTATTTATACTATTTTTAACATTTACTAAAACTTTAGTATTTAAATATTTATTAAAACTATATTAGTACTCAGCTATTTATTGAATAGCTTTTTTATTTTTTAACCCTCATGGCTTTGAAATACCGTTGTTGTTTCATATTATATTCCTATATATTAAGGAATCTATTTCTGAGCTATTTGGTTCCCTTCACATGTGTCTAATTTTAGCTGCCCTTCGTCGTTTGTCTAATTTTGCTCTGGGATCATGCTGGTTTAAATAGCATGACTTTATAGTATGTTTTGATGTCCTACAAATTAACTTACCCTCTCATTCTTTCTTTCCTCTTTTTGTTCAAACCTGCCCTGGCTATTCATTTTTCAAACAAGCTTGCCCCTTAGCATGTTGGTTATTTGATTGTATTAGCTCTGTAAATTGTTTTGGCGAAAACTTACCCAAATAAAGCAACAAACTATTGATTCTTCTCATTCAGAAATGTGATGCAACTATTTTCAAACTTGCTTTTGTGTCCTTGCATAGCTTTTTAGTTTTCTTCATATAAATCTTGCATGTTTCTTAAATTTATCTTTAGAAATTTGTTAAGTTTTTAATATTGTTATTCATGAAATTGTTTGGTTTTTCCCTGTTATTTTTGAATTGGTTAATGTTGGTATGTGTAAGCAAGTTATTGTCTATGAAATCTATTGATTCCTATGTGATGATTTACTCTCTGGCACCTTATGAAACTTTTATTCTAACAAATTTTTAGTTGATTCTGTTTTATGTATGTAGATAGTTTCATCTACAAATAACCTTAGTTTTATATCTTCCAATCCAGTGTCTGTACCTGTTTATTTTGCTTTTCTTATTGTATTGAGTGGGGCCTCCAGCAAAATGTCAAACAATAATTGTGATAAAGTTATTAACACTATTCTTACGCTTCCTCCTGTGATGTTTAATGGGATATTTCCTGTAGGGTTGTGGTACTTTTATCAAATTAAAGCTGGCTTTGGTTTTTTCTTTTTTGCTGTTTCTAGGCTGTTAAGAATTATTAGGAAGAGGTGTACTGATTTATTAATGTTGCTTCAGAACTTACTGGCATACTCATTTATCTTTGTTCTTTTCTAATCTGACAATGTTGAGATAGATATCAACAGATTTTCTAATGTTTAACTGTCTTTATATTTCTGGAATAAATCTTGTTTGGTCATGATATGCTAGTCTTATAGCAGAATGTTGAATAAGTAATATATTTTAGATAGATGTTGGTCAGGACCTATAAGTTGGTATTTAAAGCAGTTTATCATTAAATATGCTGAAATATTTATCTACGCAGTACTAGGTGCTGTATTTTCAGTGCATGGATTTCATACTCTGATTCCAGCAGAATTTTTTTCTCTCTTCCTTCTTTTTCCCCTCTCCTTCCCCACCCTCCCCCACCTCTGCAGTGGAAATGCAGAGCCCTAACCACTGGACTACCAGGGAAGTCCATATTCTTATGTAATGTTTTTGTTTTTATTAACAGATATTAAGTGTACAACTTCTTATATAGTATTTGCCATGTATTTTTATTAATGTTGTGAAGAGATACTATTTAGATGACCTGTCGGAGTGTAGAGAAGATATGTGAGAACATCAAGATAATACATTGCCATGTTCTCTTACTTTAGTGCTATTCTCTTCTTTATAGTGGTTAACCCACAGAACTTGATTAGAAATTTCCCTGTTCTAATTATTAGCTAGAATAATAAATAGCTCAGCTGGTAAAGAATCTACCTGCAATGCAAGAGACCCCCAGTTCAATTCCTGGGTCAGGAAGATCCCCTGGAGAAGGGATAGTCTACCCACTCCAGTATTCTTGGGCTTCCCTGGTGGCTTAGATGGTAAAGAATCTGCCCAGGTCAGGAGACCTGGGTTCAACCCCAGGGCTGGGAAGATCCCCTGGAGAAAGGAATGGCTATCCACTCCAGTATTCTTGCCTGGAGAATGCCATGAACAGAGGAGCCTGGCGGGCTACAGTCCATGGGGTCGCAGAGTTGGACACAACTGAGTGACTTTCACTTTCAATTTCATAGTTATCTTCTCTGAGATTTAATTATGCCATCTGAAATAATTGAAATAACAGTTACAGCTGAGCGTTTAGTCCCTCAAGAACATACCTGAGAACCTGTATATATTTTCAGCAAGGCAAAATTAAATTATACACAGCTATTAGTAGAATACAGCAAAAAAAGAAAAAGAAAAAACCCATTTGGACCACTTGTCAGATCTTCTTGGGCCCATATATTTCTGACTCTTAAATTCAAAAGTAAATAGGTGAGCTATGCCGCCAGACAAAAATACCTATGCCAGACTACTAGCAGGCTGTTGTGAAAGGATCATATAAAAATCATATTAAAAGTTTCATCAGCAATCTATAGCACAAGGATTTTATGGTTACACAATCCTCATTTACATTATACATTATACTCTTGAGACCTTAATAACCTGTTTCAACCAATCTTGAAATTGTTTCTGGGGGTGGAGTATGCTGTCATCAGTAGCCATTATTTTAAAATAAAACAGGAATACTACTTCATAGTCCTTTAAAGTCCTACTGTACATAACACTTCCTCACACTAAGCTTAAATGAGACATGGGATGTAATAACATCCCACGTGGTAACTGCTGTATCCCACTGGTTTTGTAAAGATGAGCATTTAAATGCTTATATAAAACTTTGAAGAAAAATGTGTCTAGCAATATACCAAGAAGGGGATAAAAAAAATTTTTTTTTAAATACTTTCTCTAGAATCTAGGAGGTGAGGCAGGTAAGTACATGGCACAACACAGTGTGATATGGTCACAGAGGCTAAGGGGAGCCTACAAGCTGGGCTCTGAACCTGGGCAGCGTGGAGCCCACAGAGCTATTTGGTCACATCTGGAGGTGTTGGCCAGTGGAAGAAAACAGGAGGGCTAGTCTCGCAGGGCCCAGCCTATGGGGTTCTGAGGGGCAGACACAACCTGGAGCTGCAAGTATGGGTGAGGGGTTCACCTGAGGTTAAGGTCCACATCAGACAAGTTCTTAAAGCAAAAGGCCTGATTACTCCTCTTTTCCATGACTAAGGTCTCATCACAAACTTAAGAGGAGTTTCAAGCTGAAAGGACCCCCTGGCCTCAAGAGCAAACTAGGCGCAGCCATTTACCTGCAGCCCAAGAAGCTCTTTGGACAACTCACCTTCAAGTTCCTATTCTGCTCCCTGCTCTAACCTAAGAAAGAAACTCGTGGTTTGCAAAGGTATCCTGATAACCACATTGCTCAGTTGGAACACTTTTATCTTTCAGGTACTTTCAGGTAATTAGCTTCTGGCCCGAGGGGCACATTCCAGCCCTTGCCTTTCTTTTTTTCTTTTTCTTCTGTTTTCTCTTACCGACAGCATTTTAGGACTGGAGCAAGAAGTCGGAATGTTTGTCTCCGTGAGCAGCCGATTTTCGGCCTCTGTATTCTGTGGTTCGACGGCTAACTCGGAACTAGACGCTGACCCTGGCATCGAACGAGAACAGTAAAGTCTTGGTAAAAGTAGTGCAGGGTTCGCTGCCGTTCATGCCAACCGAGAATTAAAGCGAAAACTCAACTAACCAAAACAAAATCCAGAAGCTCCATGCTTTTCTGTTCCTTGTCTTGCGATCTGTTACGGGTGGTGTTTTGCAAAATGCAAATCCAGTGCCTGCTCGAGCCTCCAGGGCAGGGAGTGCCTGGGTGCGGCCCTGTCCCCGGCGCGGTGGCGCGCACACCCCTTTTCTGCAGACTCACAGGTTTCCAGGCCCCGCCTCCTCCGGGCCCAGCTGATCTCCGCCGCCCTTCGGGCCTGGAACCCGGGCGCCCGGAGAGAGCCCCAGGCCGCCTGGGAGCGGCGGGCGGCGGCGGAGCCGGGCCGAGCCGCGCGGTCTCCCGATCCCGCCGGCTCGGGGGAGAGGGGCGGGGCGGCCGGGCCGGGGGCGGGGCGGCGGCCGCGGCCGTGAGCCCGCCCCTCCTCGCCCTCCGCGGGCCGGCCGGCGCGACCATGGAGGTCTACATCCCGTCCTTTCGCTACGAGGAGAGTGACCTGGAGCGGGGGTACACGGTAGGTGCGGACAGGGCCCGCGAGCCGGACCTGCGGCTGCTGAGCCCGGGAGGTGGCCCCGGCCGCCGCCGCCCCTGCGCGGGGTTGTGTGTGTGGCGGGGGGATTCCTTCGCTCCCCTCCTCTCTCCTCCCCTCCCCCGGCCCATTGCGACGGCTGCGCCCGGGCGCGGTTGTCAAGGAAACGGGCGCCCCCTCCCTGGCGCGGCGGCGGCGGCGGGCTCCCGGGGCGCCCCGGTTTGGTCCCTTCCCCCTCCCAGCCCCGCTCCCGGCCTCCGGGCTGCAGCGCCGGGAGTTGAGTCCTCGGACGCGGCGCTTGCGGTTCTCCCTGCCGCCCGCCCCCTGGAGCCCGGGATGGGCTGCACTGGTTCTGGCTCAGCTGCCCGCTCCGTCCAGACAAGTGGCTTTTGCGGCGGGCTGATGCTGTTGGTTTCCAAGTTCGGTAGGGATTCATTCAGATGGAAAACATGCTCATTAAGAAAAATAATCATCTGTAGACTTTATTCGCCGAAGTGAATACATGTGTTGCTTTTAGATGAATTCCAAAGTTTTGTTTGTTTGCTGTTTCTAGTTCTGCAGTGCCTTGAAATGGCAAAGTCAGGTATTCACTGAGCACCTGTTCTATACCTAGGGGGACTGCGGTCTCAGGAATGAGAAACGGGGTCCCCGCTTTCACTAGTGGAGGAGTGGCGGGGAGGGCAGGGACCATGCCTGGTGCCTCTGGGTGATAAGTTTAGTATGGGAACAGTTGATTTCCCAGTGAACTTAGACATCTTCATCTAGACAGTCATTGTTAGAGGGGGAAATGCCTCACCCTGGAGTTGACCTTGGACAATTTTATTTCCATTTAGAGAGTTGGTAGGCTTTGGAGGGACTTGTGTAGGCCACTATGAAGGATTTTTATTTTATTCACTTCTAATTCACTCGCTAAACTCCAGTTGTATTAATTTGGCAGAGCAGTATTTTAATCTCTGTCTTCTCTGAAGATTGTTGGGTTTTGGTAACAACTTATTTGGACCCTTGTTTTTTCTTAAAGAGGATTAAATCACCCTCTCAAAGGAATTTTTAGAATTAAGAGTAGTGATTGAAAAAAGAAAATCCAAGAAGTATGTGGGTTTCTAGAATTAGTAGACTGCTGGGTCCATGTACCCCCAAAACAAGTTCTCAGAGTCCCTTCCCTTGGTGGGGGGATGGGGAGACTGCAACCAAGGGAGAGATGAGCTCCGAGGCCCTTATCTATATAAACAAATGAATTATGAATTTGATTAAAAATATACCGTATCGTATTTTAAAAGGGAGGGGGGAATGAATTTGAATGTGAACATATTTAGGCTGTTTCCTTAGGCCTTGGTTGTCTTTCATTCTTTAGGTGTCTCACCTGTCCCTTCAGCCCCAGTCAGCATCAACAGTCACGTGAGGCCTTCCATCTTTAGGGCATTCTTTAAGGATTTGGAGATAAAGGCTGCTTGTCACAGCCCTTGGTCTCAGTAGTCCAAGCTAAAAGTTAATTACCTTCTCACATAAGCACTTAAGTGAATCAGAATGATTGATTTTCTTCCATTAGCGGATCTGTGTTTTTAACCCAAGTTTTCCTGTTTCTTTTTTTACTGGTGTTATGGCCAGCCATGTGCCAGACTCCAGGTTGTGGATTAAACTGATTTGGAAGGCACCTTTGTCTTGGTAAACTTGGTGGTTAGAAGATTGCTTCTGTAAGGAGAGCTTGTGTGCTTTTTAAAAGTTTACTTAAAGGATGACTTCCCTGGTGGCTCAGACGGTAAAGCATCTGCCGGCAATGCTGGAGACCAGGGTTCAGTCCCTGGGTGGGGAAGATCTCCTGGAGAAGGCAATGGCAAACCATTCCAGTATTCTTGCCTGGAAATCCCATGAATGGAGGAATCTGCTGGCTACAGTCCATGGGGTCTGCTGGCTACAGTCCATGGGGTCACAAAGAGTCGGACATGACTGAGCCACTTCACTTTCACTTCACTTTCAAAAAAACAATCCTAATGTATTTAGGTTAGTAGCAGTTTGTTACTTCTGCAAGTGATTTTTTTTCCTTTGTGAGTTTGTGAAGCAGATACTTTGTATCCTTGGCATAACAGTTTTGTAATTGCTAGGCAGTTTATTCAGTCAGCAGGTAGTAACTGGAGTGCCTGCTGTGGGTCTCTATTCTGGTACTAGGAAGTTAGCACCTTCTTACAAAAAACCCAGAATTTAAAAGTTTAATCTCAGTTCTAATCTCATTTTCCTAGGTAAAATCATGT
Organism: Redunca redunca; assembly: GCA_006410935.1. Classification (NCBI taxonomy): domain Eukaryota; kingdom Metazoa; phylum Chordata; class Mammalia; order Artiodactyla; family Bovidae; genus Redunca; species Redunca redunca. The sequence goes on from SJYQ01093040.1 coordinate 76,310, forward strand.
ATGTGTGTGCATGCTAGGTTGCTTCAGTTGTGTCCAATTCCTTGCAACCCCATGGACTGTAACCCTCCAGGCTCCTCTATCCATGGGATTCTCCAGACAAGAATACTGGAGTGGGTTTGCATTTCTTCCCAACCCAGGGATTGAACCAGACTTTCTTAAGTCTCCTGCATTGGCAGGCAGGCTCTTTACCACTAGCGCCACTTGGGAAGTCTCCAAATAATATATATTTTACTGTAAAGGTACATTTTTACTTTAGTGACTGTGCTTTAAATTTAAGAAATATTAATTTGCAATCTAACAAATTCAGTGATAAGACATTTTAAGTAGAGGATGATTTTCTCTCCTTGCTTCTTGTCCCATGCCCTCAGAGATAAGGCACAGAGGTAATTTCTTAAAGACTTTCCCCCCTATACTATGAAAATGTGTTTTTTTTCCTTTTTAGAATAAATAGCAAGATTTCACTATAGCTGTCATCGTATAACTTATAGATATCTTTCGGTGCCAATATGGACGGGATTGTATCTTTCTTAGTGATAGCAAAGGAATATTTCACGGAAGGAATGTACCATAATTTGTTTACACAGATCTCTGCTGATGGCCGTTGACATTTGCTTCTAATTTTTTAGCAACTATGTCAAATATGTTGAAATAAGACATCCCTATACATACCTTTTTATGCAAGCTACTAGGATTTCTGTAGAACCATAAATAGAAGGGGTACTTCTGGCCCTCTAAGTTTTTATCAGTATTGCTCAAGCCCTGTTATTCAAAAAAACGTATGCAAAGATGTTCTGTGTACAAAGTAATTTACCTTTAGAGGGTGAATGTTTGCCCTTTGATTATTTAAACATTTACTGTGGGCCTGCACTGCGTGCATTAGCTGGGGAACTGAATGGTGGAAGGATCTTGTTCCTTCCTTGGGGACTCAGCCCATCCTGCAGGGGCCAGGTGGGGAAGAGTTAGGCTGCTAATGTCAGCTGGAGTCGTGAGGAAGAGAAGGAACTGGGCAGTTCTGCTCTGCCTTAGGATGGTGTGCTGGGGGTGGGGGAAGGGTGCTCAGGAATGCTGACTTTTGAAATCTGATGAGGTTTTTGCTGGGATTGTGAATTTTAAAAAGAGGAAGTGCAGGGCAAAATTTCTTCACCCAGCGAGGAGGGGAAAGGCATTTTAAACTCCCAGATTCACCAAAACAAATAGACAAACAAAAGCAACAATAAAAAGAACACTTCTCCATCATTGTAGTTTACAAAGAAGCAGAAAAGGATATTGTAACAAAATGCAAGTCAACTCTTCCCACTCCACCCCCCAGCCTCCACTGTGCCTTTATTTAATCTCTGTTCCCATTCTAGTCTGTAAGCTCCTTGAGGCTAGAAGAATGTCAGTCTCCTGTGCTTATCCATGTTGTCCCGGGCTCATGCATATTGTTCAGGGTTTATCCATAGTGAAAATTCATTATAAATGGTGAACGATTGAGTCTTCTGATAGAACAAAGTCAGCAGAGAGAAGTCACTGGGCTTCAGTGATCCTGAGGTGTGAAACAGCTTCTCGAGTTGGACGGGCTGGTGCCAAGTGATTCCTGATGGAGAGAGGTGTGGAGAGAGCAGCTTGCTAGCCTTGAGAACCATAAAGGGGTCTGGACTTCAGCTTCAGACCATGGGATGTCACTGGAGTTTTAAGGAAGGAAGTAATATGACTAGCTTTGCATTTAGAAGGATGACCCTGGAGCATTAATTATGGAGGAGATGCTTGCAACATGACCAAAAAGAAGAGGATGAGGGCTGAACTAAGGCAACTGGGCAGGGAAAGGGGTGGGTCTTACAGGAATCCCCAGGGTCTGGTGACTAGATGTGAGGCAGCAGGGTGACTCCTGCGAACAGGGTTGCCAGGGACCAGAAAAGAACCGGCATGCAGTCAGTTTCATTTGGGGGCCTGTTGGGCCTTTTTGTGGCAGATGAAGCTATTTTGTTCTGGAATTCAGGATACATAGAGAGGTCAAGGCTAGAAATATAGCTCTAGGGGGTATTTTAGCATCAGAGATGGAAAAAACCATATAAGTTGATGCTCTTCCCAAGAAAAGCATGTAAAAGTGAGGAAGGAGGCAGGACTGAAGGTAAAGCCCTTCTCAGCACAGGGGCCAGAGCAACAAGGAAACCCAGGGGTGTGAGGCAGAAGAGAAAGAAGAGTAGACGCTTTACAAGGAGCACAGTGCTGGATGCGACTCTCTGGCCTTTCCAGGAGAGGATGGAGCACAGTCCATTGGACATGAGAGTAAGCAGGTCCTGGGTGCCCATCCTATAGGCTCGTATTGATATTTTCCATTTTCAGATACATGGTTAGTAAAACCAAAATGGGCTTCCCTCATAGCTCAGTTGTTAAAGAATCTGCCTGCATTGTAGGATACCTGGGTTCAATTCTTGGGTTGGGAAGATCCGCTGGAGAAGGAAATGGCAACCCACTCCAGTATTCTTGCCTGGAGAATCCCATGGACAGAGGAGCCTGGCGGGCTATAGTCCATGGGATTGCAAGAGTTGGACACGATTTAGCGACTAAAGAGAGAGACAGAAAAACTAAAGAAAACTAGAAAGACTGTTCAGGGAACAACATAAAAGTCTGAAAGTATTAGATCTCATTTTCCATAGCAATAAAAATCAAGGCATTGAATTAGGTAGATTTTCAAGTCCGTTTTAATTATATGTGTGTGATTGAGTATGTTGTGCTTATACAAATCTGTCTTTTTCTTGAGATCTCAACTCTTTCACTGATTTACTTTCTATCATGTTTCTTAGTGCGTAAGGCACCTCCATATGTACATAGTCATAATATTGAGATCTATGTAGGGATAGTTACTTTAATACTTTCTGGATTTAAAATACACAAATTGAACAATATAATGAACCGCAATTAGCTCATTACTCACCTTCAATATTTTACAATACTTATTTCATTCACCACCTTTCATTCTTCCATTTAAAACAATTCTGCAGTATTTTAAAACAAATCCAAAATAATATTTCACCTGTAAATATTCTACTGTGAATATCTGTCAGCTAGACTTTAAAGAAACATAACCAAAAGGTAAACATTACTGCAAAGTTAGCAAAACCTTAAAATCATCCCAACTCTTAGTTGTTTTTGTTGTTTTTAATATAACCCCAGTGCAGATATTGCCTGAGAATTAACAGTGATCTGTGGCAAGTATTATTACTGCCATTTTATATTTGTGAGAATGAGTCCCAGAGATTGAGTAAGGGGGCCTGGTCACTTCCTCTCTCTGTTTACCTTCATCCTCAGAGTAGCTTCCACCTAGTGACAAAATGGTAACATGCTTCAGATTTAAAAAAAACAAAAACATTGTATTCTACAACATCCAGAGGAAGAGAGGTTGCTCCTTCAGAGCAAGGGCACCTTTCTTCCTTTGTATCTCATTATCCCTAGTTGGTTCCTCAACTGATGCCGTTGCCAGGGGGATTCTGTGTGCTGATTGGCTGTCTTCACTATGTTTATTACCGTCACCATGGCAAGGATAAGTTAACCAGATGGAAAATAGTTAGGGGGCATCTCTGGAGCTAGGAATGAGGTCAGTTCATTCCGGCCACCTAACCCTGTAGACACCGAAGTGGGAGGAGCTCGGAAGGATGGTGAAGCCACAATGCCCACAAGAGTATCTTCCAGTCACCCTTTCTTTATAAGCATCTTTGATGCTGAAGGCCTTCGTGTAATGAGGGCATAGCTGACACAGTGCCTCACACATGGTAAACTCCTAGCATACTCGAACATTAAACGTGTGTTGAGTGATTAAGTCAACCATGTGTATGTTCCTTACTCTGAAAGACAAGACATGCAGTTTGAAAATATTCTTGACCATTTAACAAATAGAATGCTACATTCACTTGGAAATTCAAAATTTTACAAGACGATTGAATTTTGCAAGGATGGTGCTTAGAAATTGATTGATTCTTTTCAAATAAGCTTTTGATTTTGAAATAATTTTAGATTTGCAGAAAAGTTGCAAAATTAGTACCAACAGTTCCATATACCACTCACCTAGTTTCCTTTTTAACATCATCCATTGCCATGGTAATGTCAAACCAAGGAAACTAGTACCAGTACCTTGCTAACTAACTAAGCTCCAGACTCCTTGGATTTCACCGATTTTTCCACTCATGTCCTTTTTCTGTTCCAGGATCTCATCCAGGATACCACAATGCATTTAGTTCCATCTGCTTTGAAATGATGCCGTGTTTGTAGTCCCAAGCTTTAGCACACTGTCTTTAAAAACGAGGCAGGCATGTTATTAGATATGAACCTGTATGGATTAAATCAAATTTTGATTATTTCAGATACTTCCAAAAGGGTTGGACACAACTTAGCAATTAAACAACAGCAAAAGAGGATACTAGTACAGGCATGCTGCTGCTGCTAAGTCGCTTCAGTTGAGTCCAACTCTGTGTGACCCCATAGACGGCAGTCCACCAGGCTCCCCCGTCCCTGGGATCCTCCAGGCAAGAACACCGGGGTAGGTTGCCATTTCCTTCTCCAATGCATGAAAGTGAAAAGTGAAAGTGAAGTCACTCAGTCATGTCTGACTCTTAGGAACCCCATGGACCACAGCCCACCAGGCTCCTCCATCCATGGGATTTTCCAGGCAAGAGTACTGGAGGGGGGTGCCGGTACAGGCATACCTCAGAGTTATTTCAAGTTCAGTTCCAGGTTACCACAGTACAGCAAATATCTCAAATATATCTAATCACACAAATGTTTTGGTTTCCCAGAACTGTAAAAATTATATTCTGCTGCTGCTGCTGCTAACTTGCTTCAGTCATGTCTGACTCTGTGCAGCCCCATAGACTGCAGCCCATCAGGCTCCTCTGTCCCTGGGACTCTCCAGGCAAGAATACTGGAGTGGGTTGCCAGTTCCTTCTCCAATGCATGCATGCATGCTAAGTCGCTTCAGTCGTGTCCAACTCCGTGTGACCCTATGGACAGCAGCCCATCAGGCTCCTCTGTCCACGGGATTCTCCAGGCAAGAATACTGGCATGGGTTGCCATTTCCTTCTCCAGTAGTCTATTAAGTGAGTGGTAGCATTATGCCTAAAAAACCAATTTATACACCTTAACTAAAAAAATACCTTACTGCTAAAAATGCTCACTTTCGTCAGAGCCTTCAGTGAATGATAATCTTTATGCTGGCCACAGGTCTTGCCATGATGTTGGTGTCTGCTGACTGATGGGAGTGATGGTTGTTGAAGGTTGCGGTGCTTTGGCTATCTCTTAAAATAAGACAACAGTGAAGTTTGCTGCCTTGATGAACTCTTCCTTTCATGAATGATTTCTCTCCAGCAGGCAATGCTATTTGATAGCGTTTTACCCACAGTACTTCTTTCAAAATTGGCGTCAGTCCTCTCACACCCTATTGCTGCTTCATCAACTCAGTTTATGTCATCTTCTAAATCCGTTGCTATCATTTCAACAATCTTCACAGCATCTTCACTGAGAGTAGATTCCATCTAAAGAAACCACTTCTGTTGCTCATAAGAAGCAACTCCTCATCCGTTTATATCTTCTCATGAGATTACAGCAGTTCAGTCACTTCTTCAGGCTCCACTTCTCGTTTTCTTGCTGTTTCCAATACATCCACAGTGACCTCCTCCACTGAAGGCTTGGATGTCTCAAAGCCATCCATGAAGGGCTGGAATCGCCTTCTTCCAGACATCTGGTTATATTGATGTTTTGACTTCTTACCATTAATCATGAATGTCCTTAATGGCATGTAGAAACCTTTCCAGAGGGTTTCAGTTTACTTTGCCTAGCCAGGTCTATCAGAGGAATCACTGTCTATGGCCTCTATAGTCTTACAAAATATGTTTCTTAAGAAGGAAGACTTGAAGGTTGAAACTGTTCCTTAATCCGTGGCACAGGCTATAGATAGATGTTGTGTTAGCAGGCAGGAAAACAGTATGAATCTCTTTGTCTCGATCAGAGCTTTCGGGTGACCAGGTGCATTGTCAGTGAGCAGTCATATTTTGAAAGGAATCTTTTTTTTCTGAGCAGTAGGTCTCGACAGTGGGCTTAAAGTATTTGATAAGTTATGTTGTCAACATGTACTGTCACCTCGGCTTTGCTGTTCCATTTAGAGAGCACAGGCAGAGTAGATTAAGCTAATTCTTGAGGACTTTCGTAATAGTGAAGGAGCATTGACTTTATCTTCAATCACCATTTGCATTAGCCCCTAACAAGAGGTTCACACACCCCCCGACCCCCGCCTTTTGAGCTTTGCAGCCAGGCCTTGACTTCTCCTCTCTGCCTATGGAAAGCCCTAGATGACATCCTCTTCCAATAAAAGGCTGTTTCACCTACACTCAAAGTCTGCTGTGTACTGCCACCACCTGCATCTTCATTCATTATCTTAACTGGATGTTCTGGATAACTTGCCGCAGGTTCCACATCAGCACTTACTGCTTCACCTTGCACTCTGATGTTATGGAGGCGACTTCTTTCCTTCAGCCTCATGAACCAAACGCTGCTAGCTTCAAACTTCTCTTCTACAACTTCCTAACCTCCCTCAGCCTTCACAGAACTGAAGAGAGTTGGGGCCTTGTTTGAATTAGGCTTTGGCTTAAAAGGATATTGTGGCTGGTGGGATAGTCTATCCAGACCATTACATCTTTCTCCGTGTCAGCAGTAAAATTGTTTACCTTTTTTGATCATTTGTATGTTCACTGGAGTAGCATTTTTAATCTCCTTCAAGAACTTGTCCTTTGCAATTCACAAGCTTGGTTCACTGTTTGGTGTAAGAGGTCTAGTTTTTAGCTTAACTTGGCCTTCAGCATACTTTCCTCACTAAGCTTTCATCATTTCTGGCTTTTGGTTTAAAGTGACAGGTTTGTGACTCTTCCTTCCACTTGTACACTTAGAGGCTATTGTAGGATTTTTAATTAGCCTGATTCCAGGTTATGTCTATTGTATGTATCGCTATGTCTCAGGGACTAGGGAGGCCCAAGGCAAGGGAGAGAGATGGTGAATGGTCAGTTTGTGGAGCAGTCAAACAACATTTATCTGTTAAGGGTGCTGTCTTATCTGGGCACAGTTTGTGGTGCCCCCAAACAATTGCAGCAGTAACATCAAAGATCAGGGATCATAGATCACTGTAATAAAAATAATAGTAGTGAAAATGTTTGAAATATTGCACAAATTACCAAAATGTGACACAGACACAAAATGAACAAATGCTGTTGGAAAAATGATGCTAATAGACCTGTTTCACATAGGATTGCCACAAACCTTCAATTTTTTAAAAATGCAGTTTATGCAAAGTGCAATAAAATGAGGTCTGTCTGTACCTACTTTGTAGGATGGTTTAAGGATGGGGAGAGAATCTTTACAAAGTGCAAGGAATGCTGTCTCTAGCTATGTTCATGATTTATTCATATTATTTCAAGTATGAACTGCCTTGAAGTTTACTTTTTTTTTTAAGTTTTTTAATGTGACTTACTAATGTAAACCAAAGTCCAGAGTAAATATTTGTGTTGTATAAGACAAACTTCTTTTAGATACTTTGAAGTACTATAGAAGGAACAGTTACATTTAACCAGCTCATATTCTTATTACAGCTTTTGACTGTGTGTTCAATTCAGATTTAGTTTTCTGGACTTATTTACTACATTTTTTCCTTCAAGATCCTAGCGACTAATATCTTTACATAAATGTTAGGCTGTCTCCTGGAGGGCATGGGGATACACATTTCCGATGTTCTCCATTCTCTTCCATTCCCCACTGCACCTCTCCAAAGCAAGTGAGTCATCAGGCCCATACTTTGTATTCTTATGATGGTTTTGCAAGTACTCATTCAGATTTTTAATGCAATTTCCTGTTATTTTGCTTTATATGTGTCTATTCTAATTTTCAATTGTATGTCTTTGTTAACTTCCTTGCTTTCTAGTATAACAAAATGTTCCCAGTAAATCTTGTACCTTTCCAGCCCCAGATTTGGAATTAGCTTTTTCTCTAATGGTCCCTGGTTCCCTTTAGTGGGAAATGATTCAGGGACCATGATCTGGACACGAGATACATAGAGTCAGCTTTCTGGGTCTCTGTGGGCTTCGCACCCATCCAACCAACCAAAACCTTTTCGCAGTTTGTTGAATCTGGATGCCAAATGGGCCAATATGGAGAGCTGATGGTGCCCCCTGTACTGTGCCCTTTTATGTGAAGGACTTGAGCATACACAGAGTGTGAGATTGGCTGGGGCTCCTGGAACTCATCCCCCAGGGCTTCCAAGGGCTGACTGGGTTTGTGGAGATTTCTAGACCTTTTTCTGTGGTCAAGGTAGGAATTTAGCTTCTTAGTCTCTTGTGTCTTCAACTGTGTCTTCTTTTTCCCACACTAAAAATCTCAGTACAGTTGTCCCTCGTTATCTGTGACCCATTGGTTCCGGGATCCTGTCTGCATACTCAGATTCGAGGATGTTAAAGCCCTGTGGTCAGCCTCTGATAACACCAACTAGCTACCCATTCTCATTTTATTTTATACTCTTGTTACGTGTTAAAGTGTTAGTCGCTCAGTCATGTCCAACTCTTTGCAACCCAAGAATGTAGCCCACAAGGCTCTTCTGTGTATGGAATTCTCCAGGCAAGAATCCTGGAGCGGGTAGCCATTCCCTTCTCCAGGGGATCTTCCCCACTCAAGGATCAAACCCAGATCTCATGCACTGCAGGCAGATTTTTGCTGTCTGAGCCACCAGGGATGTTTAAAAATTAATTTTGTTTTGAACTTGTGTAAAGTATCTGCTGTATCAGGTGTATCTGCGGAAATCTAGCTTCTGTTTGTGTCCTCTTCCCCCTAAGAGGGTGCCATTGACGTCCATTAAGAAAAAAGTTATGGTTTATCCTTATATTTTGAATATATATGCACAAACACAAATATACTTGTTCCTCTACTCTTTTTCTTAGATTGAACAGTAGGACCCTTCTTCCTCCTGCTTTTTTTTCTTTTTATATACTTGTTCCTCTACTCTTTTTCTTAGATTGAACAGTAGGACCCTTCTTCCTCCTGCTTTTTTTTCTTTTTTCTTTTTTTTAACATAACAGTATATCCTGGAGATGACCAGGCGTGTGCGGAGATACTGTGTTCTCTTCTATAGCTCTTTGCTTTCTGTTGGCTGCATCGATACCCTTGTCCATATTCTTTTTGTGTGTTTGTCACTGTCTCTTTAGATTCCTAGCAGTGGGTTATGAGATCAAAAGGCAAATGGGTATGTAATTTTGCCAGGTATTATCAAATTCCCTTCCTGGGATTGTGCAACTCTGCACTCCCATAGTAGTTTATGAGAGTACCGGTTTCCTCACAGGCTTGCCAACTGAGTATGTTGTCAGGCTTTTGGATTTTTGCCAATCTGATAGGCGCACAGTATCTCCGTGTAGTTTGCTGGCTGAATTCTGATGACTAGATTGGGCGTATTTGAAACAGTCTTGCGTCCCTTCTAGTTGCCGCACCCCCACCCCCCACCCCGCTTAAGGGAGTAGTGTGGGTATTTGAAATACATGCCTGTCCTCTTGTTGATTTTTATTTAAAACACAGATTACTGCAGGTTTTCACCTTATAATTTTTATTCTAAGGTAGAACCAATATGTGGGTTGAGTCTCACCATCTGCTTTTTCTTAGTTCTTTGAATTTAGATATATTTAGGAATTTAGAAGTTGTTTTAAAAACTGTGAGCTTCTCTCTCTTCTGTACCTTCCATGTTCTCTCTACCTTGCTGCTGCTGCTGCTAAGTCGCTTCAGTTGTGTCCGACTCTGTGCGACCCCATAGATGGCAGCCCACCAGGCTCCCCCGTCCCTGGGATTCTCCAGGCAAGAATACTGGAGTGGGTTGCCAGTTCCTTCTCCAATGCATGAAGTGAAAGGGAAGTCGCTCAGTCGTGCCCAACTCTTAGTGACCCCATGGACTGCAGCCCACCAGGCTCCTCCATCCGTGGGATTTTCCAGGCAAGAGTACTGGAGTGGGGTGCCATCACCTTCTCCCTACCTTGCTAGTGGAACTTAATCTTATTTTCAAAATTACAGAACCCATAGTATTACACAAGCACAGTAGAGCAGAAATTCATTCTTATGGTTCTTATATGCCTCTCCTCTCTCGGGCAATGCACTGGTATTGGGTGTGCAGGGTAGCTGACTTCAAGGTTGTCCTGGAAGGATGATGGAAGGTTTGCCAGTTTCAGAAGGGGAGGAAGATCATTTCAGGTTTAAGAAAGGGCCTGGGGAAGGATGAAAAGTGTGAATGGTTGTAAGGAGGGTAGGTGGTGGGGGCGGGCTGGAGTTTGAAGGGTGGGTTGAGTGGTTTAGTGTTGCTGTAGATGCCCAGATAAAATGTTGTCCTGGAAGCACTACAAGTAATGAGAGTATTTGTTTGCTTTTAAAAGGACAGAAATATCAGAGGCACAAATAACCAAAAACATAAGATAAGATAGTCTCACTGGTAATGAAAGAAGGGCAGAGTTGAAGATGAGTTTGTTTTTTTTTTTTGTAATTTAAATAAGCAAAATGAAAAAGGTTGATAAAAGCCAGTACTGATGGTAAAGACAGGTTCTTTACTGTCTGTTGGACAGACCTCTCTGAAGGGGCAAAAAACATGAAGATATTTGTGGCCCATGTGAATGCTCACTGAAGGGCGACCTCAGCAGAGGAGGATGTTAGTAGTCATGTGGATAGGAGGAACTGTTCTGTGGGTCCACGTCAGCTTCTTTCCCCAGCCACCTCTCTCTCTCATCCCTAAGGAGCATGGTGGCAGGGATGGAGGTTATGCATGACCTTCCATTCGCCAAGGCCCACATGGCTACAGCCACTGATAAGTGCTAACTGTCATTGCTCTGCCCTATTGGAGAGGTCTGGCCACATGTCCTTCTTCACATGTCCTTGTCCTCATTTTCCAGTTGTGTTCTTTCCAGTTCTCTGATCATCCAGCCAGATCATTGCTCACAACCTGTGAATGTGGTATCATGGAAGGTAACATCTGGCTATTTCTCCTTCCTAGCTGAGTGAACCAACAAGTGCATTGAATGATTAAAATTATTCTGATTCTTAGGGTGGATTTCCCTTCACCAGCATTGTCCCTGGATGTCCCTGAAAGGGGCTTATATTGTTGCAGGTGTCCACTTTCAGGTAACACCTGCCTTTGGTGCAGGACCATCTGTCATCNTGAATGGTTGTAAGGAGGGTAGGTGGTGGGGGCGGGCTGGAGTTTGAAGGGTGGGTTGAGTGGTTTAGTGTTGCTGTAGATGCCCAGATAAAATGTTGTCCTGGAAGCACTACAAGTAATGAGAGTATTTGTTTGCTTTTAAAAGGACAGAAATATCAGAGGCACAAATAACCAAAAACATATGATAAGATAGTCTCACTGGTAATGAAAGAAGGGCAGAGTTGAAGATGAGTTTGTTTTTTTTTTTTGTAATTTAAATAAGCAAAATGAAAAAGGTTGATAAAAGCCAGTACTGATGGTAAAGACAGGTTCTTTACTGTCTGTTGGACAGACCTCTCTGAAGGGGCAAAAAACATGAAGATATTTGTGGCCCATGTGAATGCTCACTGAAGGGCGACCTCAGCAGAGGAGGATGTTAGTAGTCATGTGGATAGGAGGAACTGTTCTGTGGGTGCACGTCAGCTTCTTTCCCCAGCCACCTCTCTCTCTCATCCCTAAGGAGCATGGTGGCAGGGATGGAGGTTATGCATGACCTTCCATTCGCCAAGGCCCACGTGGCTACAGCCACTGATAAGTGCTAACTGTCATTGCTCTGCCCTATTGGAGAGGTCTGGCCACATGTCCTTCTTCACATGTCCTTGTCCTCATTTTCCAGTTGTGTTCTTTCCAGTTCTCTGATCATCCAGCCAGATCATTGCTCACAACCTGTGAATGTGGTATCATGGAAGGTAACATCTGGCTATTTCTCCTTCCTAGCTGAGTGAACCAACAAGTGCATTGAATGATTAAAATTATTCTGATTCTTAGGGTGGATTTCCCTTCACCAGCATTGTCCCTGGATGTCCCTGAAAGGGGCTTATATTGTTGCAGGTGTCCACTTTCAGGTAACACCTGCCTTTGGTGCAGGACCATCTGTCATCATCGTCATCATTTAGTCACTAAGTCGTGTCTGACTCTTTGCACCCCTGTGGGCTGCAGCATTCGAGGCTTCCCTTTCTTTCCTGAAGTTTGCTCAGACTCATGTCCATTGAGTCTATGATGTCATCTGACCATCTCATCCTCTGTCACCCCCTTCTCCTGCCTTCAATCTTTCCCAGCATCAGGGTCTTTTCCAGTGAATCATTCTTCAAATCATGTGACCAATGTATTGGAGCTTCAGCCATCTGTAGATCAGGCTCAAGTCTTCTATCACTTGATCATGAGGAATTCCCCAAGAGGCCAGAGGTTAGACTAGGAGACAGAATGTAATATAGCTGGAGAGGGAGCCATGGGCCATCTGGGCCACTTCTTCAAGTAACTTGCTTGGACCATCACAGCCTTCTTGGGCCCCATCACATCTGTACCGCTTTCATTTGATGATGAAGTGTTGCTGTGTGTGCCCAGCATTATAGCCTGGTGAGTCTCAGGTAACACCCAGTTCATGAGGAACAGCTCAGCGTGCTTGGTAGCTTGGTCCATGACTAAGTGTGTGAGCTCTGCTCAGGCTCAGTAGCAGGTAAAGAGCTGTTTCTCAAAGGAAGAGTTGGTATCCACAGAGGGTGGCAGGACTTTGCTCTAGAATCCTAAAGGCCTGTGCTGTACTGAGCCTACAGGGTCCTGCCAAAGGCTCCAAACATCGTCCCCATGTGCTCCTGCCCTTCTGGCACCGCTGGATATGCTGGGTCATCATGGAAGTGGTGAGGCATGTTGAACAGCAGCAGGACCAGTTGTAGGGCCTCCCCTTGTTCTGGAGTCCACTCAAAACGAGCAGCTTTTTAGGCCATTGGTAAAGGCACTGGGATATATTGTGTCCAAAATCCAAAGAGGCCCGTGACATTATGGAGGGCAACTTGCTTTATTCAATCTACCAGTTTAAATATTAATCTCATCCCAAAACACTTTCATAGACACACATAGAGTAATGTTTAACTGAATATCTGGGCGCCTCATGCTAAAATTAACCATCACATTTCCTTCTAAAAGTAAAATCAGACACTTCATCCATATATAAACATTGTGATGTTGTTCTCCCTTTTGTTGTTGTTCAGATGAAAGTAACGTGAGGAGATGAGCTCTTATATTTTATGATCTGAGATTTATTTTAAACTATGATTTAGTCCTTCCTGCAGTTGGAAAGTTTGCCCTTCAAATACATACTATGGAAAGTTTGTACCTCCATTTTTGAAAAGTGATCATAGTGCAGGGAATAAAAGTTTATAGAGATGGTCTGTTTTCCTTGTTTATTGTTAGTGAACAGTTAGATCTCATTGTCAGTAAAAATTGATGGCTGCAGCTTCCAAACTATTGAGCTTGTGCTAATAAATGCAACAGTTGTCCATAATTTGGTGGTAAATGACCTTTAAATGTAGATGTTTACAGAGACTGTCCTTGGGGAACAATTTAACTTCCAAATGACACCCAAGAGTACTTGTTATCATTTAAATATGCTTCCTTTTGTCAATAGCAGAATAACAAATACTGGTTAGATTTCTAATGTTGATTCAGATACCAGGAAACCTGCTGAATAAATTAGTGTACATTTGATTTATATTGACCAAAATTTTTTACAGTGCTGTGTTACAGGTCAAGGTGACATGCATTTGAATGCATTTAGAGCAGAGGCCATGCTTGACTGACATGAATGCTTACACTGTTTTTAATTAACTTTTAAATATTATCCTAAAATTCCTTCTCAACTACCAGTTATTAGGTAGAGGATTGAAATTAACTTAGGACACTGGTGGACACCTTATTTTAAAAATCAAGTCTTGATCTCTCCCATAAAAATTATTGGAATAAATTATTGTTACATTTTATAATTTCTAGGGAAGTTAGATCTGTTTTTGTCACCATAGACTCCGAATTTATTGTCTGTAGGTTTTCCATTGACAGTTTTGCAGAAATAATCTGAGATAGCATGGAATACATTTGGCAAAGTAATGAATGAAGTCATATGTAGTACAGGAAGTATTTTATCAAGCAAATACATTTTTTCAGTTCCTTGAACTGTTTTTTTTTTTTTTTTTTTTTTTTACTGATGTTGTGTGTGCCTAGAAAGGGGGAGATGGTTTTCACAGTAAAGATGTGGATTAATTTTGTCAGCCATTCATTAGTAGTCCGAAGTAGTATATGTTTTCAGGAAACTTTAATCAACACATGACTTGCTCTTTGAGAGAATATCTTCATAATAAATGCTACTTCTTTTGCATATAAATATTGCTGGAAAGAAAGCATGTTGTTTTCAGTGTAGTTTTTTCACTTATGTCCTTTGTAAGAAGGTTTACATAATTCAGAAGTTTAGAACTGAAATGTGCAAAGGTTTTTATTCTTCTAAACTGTATTTATCAATCAAAGAGTGTGCTTTGGGAATTTTGGGATAACCTTCTGAGCTTTGCTTCTCAAGGAAAGGGAGCCCAAATCTCCTCTATTTTAAGACTTTTCATGTGAACATTTACAGCTGTAAGCAGAACTACCGTCTACAGCAGAGGTCCCCAACCTCCGGGATTTAATGCCTGCTGATCTGACCTTGGAGCTGATGTAATAATAATAGGTATAAAGTGCACAATAAACGTAATACACTTGAATCATCCTGAAACCGTTCCTCCTGCCCTCGCCGACCACCATTCGTAGAAAAATTGGCTTCCAGGAAACTGATCCCTGGTGCCAAAAAGTTGGGACCCTGGTCTAGAGCAAAGCGGATAACAGCTCTGCCCTCTGACAGTGAATGGCAGAGTCCTGGGATGTCAGGTTAGTTTCAGCCACACTGTAGCTTTCAGCCCAGGTTTCAGTGCCCAGAACAGCCTCAACCTCATATAGTCAACAAGGTCAGAAGAAGTGACAGTGTTGAAAATGTGAATAAGTGAGAAAAGGAAGTGGAGATAATAAAATTGAAAGTGGTGAGAGAATGACCCATGTTCCCTGTGTGTATGAGATGAATCATTCAATAGCAGGAATGATTCGGAAGGACCGAGGGGAGAGTCAGGCAGCATTACTCTTAAGTGGACAGACGCTTGGGACTGACAGATGGGAATACTGGGGTGTCAGCAACAACCTTGGGACAAGGCAGGGAGCTGGAGAAAAAGGCCAGTGGCTGGTGTGACAGTGCTGCTGGTGGATGGCCCGCTGGGATGCTGTCCAAATGAGGGACTGAACTTCCGGTGCGAATAATTAGCTGCTAAAGCTGTGGCGCTCAGCTCCTGCTGCACATTGGAATCACCTGGAGATCTTTATAAGCTAGAGATGCCTGGGTCCCACCCTCAGAGTTAGATGGGTGTGGGTTGAACACTGGAATTTGTTAAAGTCCCCTGGGTGATTCTGAGCTGCACTAAATGTGTCCCCACAGTGCTTGTAGAGATCACTAAGGCAGGTCACTTGCCCCAGCACATCTTAATAGCGGAAGTCATTGGTTCTTAAGAGAAATTTCACGCTCCACTCCCAGAGATTCTCATGTGTAGCTAAGGCCCAGGCTTTGGTAGGTTGAGCCCTTCAGGTGATTTTAATTTGTAGGTAAGCCGGCAAACTACGGAGTAGCTGGTTTTGTAAAGGATGCCCTGTACAGTGTATATTTAGCATGAAGGAGAAACGTCAGGTTTGTCTTAAAGCTTTAAAGGCTGACTTATATTCCGATTCAGCCAAAGTGCACCTATGGCTGAGTGCTTAGAAACCTCTTAAGTCTTTGGACTCATGAACAAATGAACTTAAGAAAAGCGTTCGTGACATCAGCAAGTTTGAGGAACTTCTAAGGCAAGTCACTTGGAAGCTTTGGTGTGAGATGGATCTGGTTCCACGTTCTGACTTGTAACTTCCCAGCCAGGGAACTCGTCGTCACCCTCCCCTGGCTCCCTAAAGCACTGGCCTCAGTTTCCTCTCAAGGACCCCATGTGACTCTCTGTGTGGGGCAGCTATTATTTCTAATCCTTCTAATTAAATTTTTGCCAGTAGAGTTTAATATGTCATCATATAGTTTACCTTGCTTTCATCTATTAGGAAATTTTTTCACCTTTGAGTAGTTTCATATTTTATTCACTGCTTTAAATGAATGATTGTTTTTTATTTATCTTAGATTTTCATTGTATTTATTTATTTACTGATTTATAGTGTTGTGTTAGTATCAGATATACAGCACAGTGATTCAGTTATATATATATATATTCTTTTTCAGATTATTTTCCCTTATAGGTTGTTACAAGATATTGAGTATAGTTCCCTGTGCTGTATACAGTAGGTCCTTGTTGGTTGTTTATTTCATATATAGTAGCATGTATATTTTAATCCCAAACTCCTCATTTATCCTTCTCCCCTTTCCCTCTTGGGAACCATAAGTTCATTTTCTATGTCTGTGGGTCCATTTCTATCTTGTAAATAAGTTCATTTGTATCTTTTTAAGTGAATTAATTTTCAAAAGCCTTATCAATAGACCCTTGCAATGCTTTCAAATTAGAGAATGACATCTGAAGTGTGCTTAAATGAAGAATGTTGATTATGTGGCCAAACAACCAATTTTTACAACTACTATCTATTGACTGATCACTGAGTGCCCGATGAAATTCCAGCCCCTCTCCTTCACTGTAGTCTCTTAACAGCGTTTGCAGGTAAAACTGAATTGCTTTCCTTCTTTCTCCTGATATAAGAAGGTCTTTTTGTAAGAAGTCAGATAGCCAAAGCTAAATCTGTGTTTTAGCACGTGGCTCTGACCTGGCAGAGGGGCTGGGCCAGTCCCTACCCAGACCCATTCTTGTACTTTGCTCTGAGCAGAAGTAGAACTTTTGACTTGTGACTCATCAGCTTTAGCCAGGTTCAGATGAAGCCAGTTTGAGTAAATGTCATTATAACCTGGAGTTTTGTGTTAGAAGCTGTTTCTGCAGCCAGGGTTTGCTCTTTTAGTGAGTTCTGGGTCTAGAAAAGTTCTGTGGAGTTCATCTTTCTGTGATCTAGAAGATTCTAAATGCCAGGCTGCGGAGGCTGACCGTCTGCTTCATTGGAAGCTTAGGTCAGAGTTCATGTGATTAGGGTGAGCACGTCTGTGTACAGGGTGCTGTGTAGGGCCTCAAGGGGGCTGGCAGGGAGAGCCCAGCATGAGTAGCAGGAACAGGCCAGAGCTGTGAGAGGGGGCGATGGGTGAGGGCTGGGGAAGCAGGCATGGAGATGTGGAGTGTGAGGCTCGGTTTCATCAGCCCTAGTATTTATTTACACTCATTTATTCAGCCAGTGGTTTGTTTGTTTTTTTTCTTTTGGCTGTGAGGCTTGTGGAATCTTAGTTCCCTGACCAGGAACTGAATCCAGGTCCTAGGCAGTAATAGCATGGGTCACCAAGGAGCCCCCCGACCTGTGGTTCCTGAAGGCCCACAGTGCACCCTGTGTTACCTGAGGTACCAGGATGCCATCACTTACAGCAGTTTCTTTCCAAAACCCTCAAGAAATTCCAGAACTCTCTTTCAGAAGATTCTTCCTGTTTGTGAACAGCATGTAATCAACTAATCTTGTGTCACTTCATGGAGAGCTAAATGTGTAACTACATTTATGATAATAAGCTTAAGCGTGAGCAAACTGTTAACCTCAATTTTCTCATCTTTAAAATAGGTGAACAATAATACCTAACCGTAAAGTCATTGCCAGTATTAAATGGCATGAGGCATATGAACTGTCTGGCAAGATGTCTGCCTCAGATTACATTGAGTGCAAAAAGAATCGCCACTGTAATCAGGCCTCTCTGTGCATTCACATCTTAGCTCAGTCCTTCTCTGAAAGCCAGCTACTACACAGTGTAGAAGCCTGTGTGAAAGACAGCCAGGACCAGGGTCTTCCAAGTTTCCTTGCTATCTAAATGCTCCCTGGGGAAACCAGGGAGCATTTAATGGATGTGATTGTCCAAGTAGAAAGGAAAATTGATGTGTGTCCTTGGGTGCTGACCTGTATCAGCGTGTTTTGCTTGTTTTAATACTGGCCCGTGCAGCATGGGACATCCCAGGTGGTGCTAGGAAAGAACCCGCCTGTCAATGCAGGAGACAAGAGAGATGCAGGTTCAGTCCGTGGGTGGGGAAGATCCCCTGGAGGAGGGCATGGAAACACGCTCCAGTGTTCTTGCCTGGAGAATCCCATGGACAGAGGGGCCTGGTGGGCTACAGTCAGGGTCACAAAGAGTCAGACATGACTGATGTGACTTAGCCCCACGCACCATACAGAATGAGAGCCCCTTTTGTGAATCAGGAAGATACTTATGTTTATTTTGTAACCTTGACCTCCTTGAGAGGACTTTCATGAGAAGGGAAGTAGCAATACCATTGAACAGTGGACCTTGGATGCCTTCCAGCCACTCTCTAACCATGTGTTTAATGGTCTCCAGTTGTTTAAATCCTCTGAGCTTTGGCTCCCATAAATAGGGATAATAGAAACTGCTTCGTATCCATTTGCGATTATTTTAATCAAATGAAATAATAGGTGTAAATTCCTTAACATGTGATTGGTTCTGTAATAGTTAGTTTTTGGCATTTGTTTCTAAAAATTTAAATCTACATGTTGGATTTCTATGGCGAGTTCCCTGAGTTAAGCTTTTGTGGGATTTCTGATTTGAATACATTTGATACTGTAACCCTCTCTCCTGGTCCTTCTCTTTACCACTAAAGCAAAACAAAAACAACAAAAATAATGCCTTTCAAGTAAATATTTGATAGAAATTCCAGTGTAGCAAAGGGATTTGGGATTCATGAAGTTGAATTAAAGTTTGACCTATATTTGTTTTATTCATGAACTGTTTAGAACTTTCTCATGTCCAGTAGATGCACTCCATCAAAACCAATATTAATTGGTTAACTTTTACCAAATGCAAAATTTGGTGCCATGAATAAAATTTTTTAGAACTTGAGAGCTCAACTACTATGACTTCATTTTGATGGGGAAAAAGTAGATGAGTCTTACGGATTGGCTGTGCAAACATGCAGTTCTAAAAAAAATCTCCTTTTAATATTTTTCCATCATTTGCTTGAGGCTTACAGAACAATGGACTGGTTCCAAATTGGGAAAGGAGTACATCAAGGCTGTATATTGTCACCTTGCTTATTTAACATATATGCTGAGTACATCATGTGAAATTCCAGACTGGATGAAGCACAAGCTGGAATCAAGATTGCAGGGAGAAATATTGATAACCTGAGATATGCAGACGAGTCAGTTCAGTTCAATTGCTCATTTGTGTCTGACTCTTTGCGACCCCATGGACTGCAACATGCTAGGCTTCCCTGTCCATCACCAACGCCCAGAGCTTACTCAAACCCATGTCCATCATGTTGGTGATGCTGTCCAACCATCGCGTCCTCTGTTGTCCCCTTCTCCTCCTGCCTTCAGTCTTTCCTAGCATCAAGATCTTTTCCAATGAGTCAGTTCTTCGCATCAAGTGGACACAGTATTGGAGTTTCAGCATCAGCATCAGTCCTTCCAGTGAACACCCAGGACTGATCTCCTTTAGAATGGACTGGTTGGATCTCCTTCAGTCCAAGGGACTCTCAAGAATCTTCTCCAACACCACAGTTCAAAAGCATCAATTCTTCGGTGCTCAGCTTTCTTTAAAGTCCAACTGTCACATCCATACATGACTACTGGAAAAACCATAGCTCTATACCACTGTATGATTATACAGTGGAAGTGACAAACAGATTCAAGGGATTAGATCTGATAGAGTGCCTGAAGAACTATGGATGGAGGTTTGTGACATTGTAGAGGAGGCTGTGATCAAGACCATCCCCAAGAAAAAGAAATGCATAAAAGCAAAATGGTTGTCTGACAAGGCCTTACGAATAGCTGAGAAAAGAAGAGAAGTGAAAGGCAGAGGAGGAAAGGAAAGATATACCCATTTGAATCGAGAGTTCCAGAGAATATCAAGGAGAGATACAAAAGCCTTCCTAGTGATCAGTGCAAAGAAATAGAGGAAAAAAATAGAATGGGAAAGACTAGAGATCTCTTCAAGAAAATTAGAGATACCAAGGGAACATTTATTGCAAAGATGAGCACAATAAAGAACAGAAATGGTATGGACCTAATAGCAGCAGAAGATATTAAGAAGACGTGGCAAGAATACACAGAAGACCTGTACAAAAAAGATCTTCATGACCCAGAAAACCATGATGATGTGATCACCCATCTAGATCCAGACATCCTGGAATGCAAAGTCAAGTGGGTCTTAGGAAGCATCACTATGAGCAAAGCTAGTGGAGGTGATGGAATTCCAGTTGAGCTGTTTCAAATCCTAAAAGATGGTACTGTGAGAGTGTTGCACTCAGTATACCAGAAAATTTGGAAAACTCAGCAGTGGCCACAGGACTGGAAAAGGTCAGTTTTCATTCCAGTCGCAAAGAAAGGCAATGCCAAAGAATGTTCAAATTACCACACAATTGCACTCATCTCACATGCTGGCAAAGTAATGCTCAAAATTCTCCAAGCCAGGCTTCAACAGTATGTGAACTATGAACTTCCAGATGTTCAAGCTGGATTTAGAAAAGTCAGAGGAACCAGAGATCAAATTGCCAACATCCGTTGGATCATCAAACAAGCAACAGATTTCCAGAAAAACAGCTCCTTTTGCTTTATTGACTACGCCAAAACCTTTTACTGTGTGGATCACAACAAACTGGAAAATTCTGAAAGAGATGGGAATACCAGACCACCTGACCTGCCTCCTGAGAAATTTGTATGCAAGTCAAGAGGTAACAGTTAGAACTGGACATGGAACAACAGACTGGTTCCAAATCAGGAAAGGAGTATGTCAAAGCTTATATTGTCACCCTGCTTATTTAACTTCAGAGAAGGAAATGGCACCCTACTCCAGTACTCTTGCCTGGAAAATCCCATGGATGGGGGAGCCTGGTGGGCTGCCGTCTGTGGGGTCACACGGAGTCAGACACAACTGAGTACCTTCACTTTCACTTTTCACTTTCATGCATTGGAGAAGGAAATGGCAACCCACTCCAGTGTTCTTGCCTGGAGAATCCCAGGGACGGGGGAGCCTGGTGGGCTGCCATCTATGTGGTTGCACAGAGTCGGACATGACTGAAGCGACTTAGCAGCAGCAGCAGCAGCAGCTTATTTAACTTACATACAGAGTACATCATGTGAAATGCTGGGCTGGATGAAGCACAAGCTGGAATCAAGATTGCCAGGAGAAATATCAATAACCTCAGTTATGCAGATGACACCACCCTTATAGCAGAAAGCAAAGAAGAACTAAAGAGCCTCTTGATGAAAGAGGAGAGTGAAAAAGTTGGGTTAAAACTCAACATTCAGAAAATTAAGATCATGGTATCCAGTCCCATCACTTCATGGCAAATAGATGGGGAAACACTAGAAACAGTGAATGACTTTATTTTCTTTGGCTCCAAAATCATTGCAGATGGTGACTGCTTGCTATATGGAAGAAAAGCTATGACAAACTTAGTATATTAAAAAGCAGAGACATTACTTTGTCCACAAAAGTCTGTCTTGTCAAAGCTGTGGTTTTTTCAGTAATCGTGTATGGATGTGAGAGTTGGACTATGAAGAAAGCTGAGCACTGAAGGATTGATGTTTTTGAACTGTGGTGTTGGAGAAGACTCTTTAGAGTCCCTTGGACTGCAAGGAGATCCAACCAGTCAATCCTAAAGGAAATCAGTCCTGAATACTCATTGGAGGAGGGATTGATGCTGAAGTGGAAGCGTCAATACTTTGGCCACCTGATGTGAAGAACTGACTCATTGAAAGTGATCCTGATGCTGGGAAAGATTGAAGGCGGGAGGATAAGGGGACAACAGAGGATGAGATGGTAGTATGGCATGACCAACTCAATAAACATGAGTTTGAGCACTCTCTGTGAGTTGGTGATGGACAGGGAAGCCTGGCATGCTGCAGCCCATGGGGTTGCAAAGAGTCAGACATGACTGAGTGACTGAACTGAGCTATGCATTCTAAGGGGAGTACAGTGGGGCAGAAAGTGTCTGGGCTTGAAGCTAACCCCGAGCTCGGTGCTCACCTGGATCAGCCTCTTCATGGCCGTCTCCTCATTTGTAAGGTTGGGGGAATGCTGGCACCATGAATCTTGAGGATAAATATGTAACTGAAATAATAAATGAAAAGCACATAGTATGGTGCTGCATATACAGTAAAAAATAGTCGCTGTTACTATCCTGGATCCGAAAAACAGGAGGAGAGTGATAGATTTCTATATTGCAGCAGTTCACAAGAAGCACGTGTTTCCCCTTTTCACATATCTTCTCTACCTCTGGCCTGGGCATCCCTGCTTTCCTGCTCAATGCCACCTGCCCAGGGGTTCAAAGTCCCTTGGAGTTTACAGTGCACAGGAGGAAACTGTTTGGCCTGCCAGGTAGATTGCACATGATAATCTCCTTCTGTCTGGAGATTATAATGAAGAGTGCTGTGATTCTCACATTGTGAGAAGTGGTGTAGAGTTATTTTTGTTGGGACCAATGTGCCAGCAGCCCCCATGAGCAGGGCTCCCCATGAACCAGCTGGACCCCAAGGGCTCTGGCCTTGTTGCTGCCCAAGTGGTGATGGTGGAGGGGCATTATATAGTACCATGTGGGAAGTTCCTGGAATTTGGAGTCAGATTTGGAAGGTATGCACCCAGTTCACCGGAAGTTTAATTTAGGTAACCAAAGAGTTTTCCAGTATTGCTATTAAACATTGGAGAGGAACTTGAAACAGAAACTCGGTACCAGGAATATGGCTCATCAGAGAATGAATTTTGGTAATTGGAGGAAGTGTTTTGTAAGCGTTAATGTCCAATAATGTGCAGAGTTAAAATATGGGAAACAGTCTCATATTGAATATGGATGTAGAACTGGGTAGTGCTAGTGATAAGAACCTGCCCTCCAGTGCAGGAGACATAAGAGACATGGGTACAACCCCTGGGTTGGGAAGAGGTCCTGGAGGAGGGCAGCCTGCTGCAGTGTTCTTGCCTAGAGAATTCCATGGACAGAGGAGCCCGGCAGGCTACAGTCCATGGGGTTGCAGAGAGCTGGACACGACTGCAGTGACTTAGCATCTATGTGTGCATGGAACCAAAAGTTCCAGGAAAAATTTTATTAAATAACAATAATGAAAAAATGATTAAAAATCCCGTGTGTGTTAATATTATGTGAAAGGTAGACTAAGTGCTGCTTTTGTTTGGTTTGTTCAGTGTTTGCTTCCTTCGGCTCCCCTGGGTCTGTGCAGGAACACCTCCTGGCCGGACACAGCACTGTAGAGCTATGACTTTCTTCCTGAGTTTCCTTGCCCCATTTTATATTTTTGCCTTCTAAGCAATCCCACTGATGTTCCTCGATTGGTGTATGGACTGTTCTTAAATGAATGTGGGTAGGCCCTTGATTCTCAATGGCTTCCATATTGTCATTTTGAAAGTATATATGTTCCAGGTTTTTAGATTTGGAGAGTTTTAAAAAGCAGCATTTGCTTTATGTTAGAGATATTTTCTAACATTTGTTTAGCATTTGTTTTAGCATCAGTTTATATAAAAATAAAGAAACATTAGTCTTTGAAAGTCCCTTCACATAATTTGAACTAATCGGTTGCTTAGTTAATATGTTCATAACATTGTAACAGTTCATTTTTAGGGATAGGTCCATGAAAGATAGATGGAGATGGTTAATGGTGACTGCTTTTTAACCTGGTGTGCTCTTAGCCTTAACCTATAAAGGAGTCAAAGCTTTTATCTCTTATAAAGTAGCATAATTAATCAATATAACTTAGCAAATCAAGTCTTCGAATGCCTGCTTGGTGCCCACTGTGGGCAGCTGACAACAATAAGGCATGATTCTGACCCTCAAGGAGTTTGCAGTTTAGTTCCACACATATGACTCAGCACTCATGAAGCTACAGTGAATGCTGTATGATAATATGTAGGAAAGTAACAAGCTGTATTGAATGGAGGTTTTGAGAGTGGCATCAGTGAGGACTGAAGTTCTAGAAAGACTTCCTGCAAGGAATTGGGCTTATGCTGCATTCTGAAGTGTAGTGAAGCGAAGTGAAATCGCTCAGTCATGTCCGACTCTTTGGCGACCCCATAGACTGTAGCCTGTCAGGCTCCTCCATCCATGAGATTTTCCAGGCAAGAGTGCTGGAGTGGATTGCCATTTCCTTCTCCAGGGGATCTTCCCAACCCAGGAATTGAACCCGGGTCTCCCATGTTGCAGGCAGATGCTTTACCATCTGAGCCAGTAGGATCTAAATAAGCATATGGAAAGGATAAGACTTTTGTGAAGGATCCCCCCACCCAAGTTAAAAACATGAAGATGAATTTATTGATGGGAGATGGGAAGAGAGCAATGTCTGGCATGCAGGAGGTCATGGTGAGTGGAGAGTGAAGGACTGCAGGTGCCTGGGCTGAGCCCGGCATCAGAGGCCCCTGTGGAGGACTGCTGCTTTCTGTTTCTGCTGGAGGGTGACCACCACCAGTGTTGAGGTGTCAGAGTCCATTCCATTCTTGAAGGGTGGCAGAGAGAGGATGGCGCATTCTAGTAGGTGGAATGTCTGAATTGCTTGGGGGTGGAGAGGAGAGACCGCCTGTCACCAGTGTCAAGTAAGAATGGGATTGGAAACTGTGAAACTGTGAAATCTGATAACTTTATGCAGAAATAGATATCTCCATATCACCTACCTGGTGCCGGTAAGTAATATCTCCATATCTAGAAGACAGTTTTAGGTTATAACCATAGAGATTGTCCAGAGAAATACCAATAATCTCAGATATGCAGGTGATACCACTCTAATGGCAGAGAGTAAAGAGGAACTGAAGAGCTTCTTAATGAAGGTGAAAGAGGAGAGGGAAAAAGCTGGTTTGAACTCAACATTCCAAAAAAAAAAAATAAGACCATGGCATCTGTCCCATCCCTTCATGGTAAATGGAAGGGGGAAAAGTGGAAACAGTGGCAGATTTTGTTTTCTTGGGCTCCAAAATCACTGCGGACAGTGACTGCAGCCATGAAACTAAAAGATATTTGCTCCTTGGCAGAAAAGCTGTGACCAATGTAGACGCATGTTAAAAAGCAGAGACATCACTTTGCCAACAAAGGTTCATCTAGTCAAAGCTACAGTTTTTCCAGTAGTCATGTATAGATGTGAGAGTTGGACAATAAAGAAGGCTGAGCACCAAAGAATCGACACTTTTGAACTGTGATGTTGGAGAAGACTCTTCAGGGTCTTTGGACTGCAAGGAGATCCAACCAGTCCATCCTAAAGGAAATCAGTCCTGAATCTTCATTGGAAGGACTGATGCTGAAGCTCCAAAACATTGGCCACCTGATGCAAAGAACTGACTCACTAGAAAAGACCCTGGTGCTGGGAAAGATTGAGGTCAGGAGGAGAAGACGGTCACAGAGGATGAGATGGCTGGATGACATCCCCGACTCAATGAACATGAGTTTGAGCAAACTCCAGGAGATAGATTAGGAAAGGGAAGCCTGACGTGCTGCAGTCTGCTGCTGCTGCTAGGTCGCTTCAGTCGTGTCCGACTCTGTGCGACCCCATAGATGGCAGCCCACCAGGCTCCCCTGTCCCTGGGATTCTCCAGGCAAGAATACTGGAGTGCGTTGCCATTGCCTTCTCCGTGCTGCAGTCTACAGGGCTGCAAAGAGTCAGACACAAGTTAGTGACTAAACAACATAAGTCTGTATGTGCATTTTTGTAAAGTACCTATGTTTATTGTGGACAAGGTTCATTCTTTATTTTGCAACATGTAGACTTTCTAGATGTCCTGAAGTGACAATGCATGATAAAAAGTAAAGCTAATGAATCTGCCCATTTGTAAATATCTTTGTTATAATTAATTTTTTTAAAAAGGCAGCACTTCAGGCATGGACTTGCTTAGCAATCAGGACTCATTCAGTGGGCTGGCAGCAGAGGGGCAGAAGGAGGTATAAAGGGAGGCATGTATGTAGATGTGTTTAGTAACAACTGAGTGTGCATCTCTTGGCTGTCCTATAGGAATGTGTTGTTAAATAACTCAGTGGAAACATACCTCCTTGCTAATACTTTAATAGTTTAGGTAGACAGTGAATCTTCCTAGAAGCATTGTACTTTGTCTACTCTATTGCTTTAGGTCTCATTTTTAAATTGAACATTAAGGGAATGTAGTATTTTAATCATAATTCTGCCAATATCTTTATATGGCCCTTTGCCATTTTTGTCTTTTCTGAAATTTTTGTCGCCAAGCAAGGCAGGGTTACATTTCTTTTTTTCCTTCCAGATTGAGTTGGTGTAGTGTATTCTTAGTTATCAAAGAACCCGTAGCTTTGGAACCTTGCTTAGCTGGTAAAGAATCTGACTGCAGTGCAGGAGACCGCAGTTCGATTCCTGGGTTGGGAAGATCCCCTGGAGAAGAAAACGGCTACCCACTCCAGTATTCTGGCCTGGAGAGTTCCATGGGCTATATAGTCCATGGGTTGCAAAGAGTCGGACACAACTGAGTACCTTTCACACTTTGGGATCTTGAAATAGTAAATATTCATGATGTGTGTAAAAGCAGGAGACACATGAAACCTGGAAGGACACATCAAATAGGAAACTGCTTGTGAGTATGGATGACTTTTGTTTTTTGCTTCTTGTGTTTTTCGGTTTCCTATTATGTACATATTAACTTTCAAGAAATAAATGATATTTTAAAAACCTTAATAAGAGAGAAACAGGGCTGGAGATCATATTTCTGCACATGTAGTGACATGAAAATGAGGATATCATGTTCATTAAACTTAAATTTGATGTTTCCAAAAGGGGTTGATTTCCTAATGCAGGAAATGTAAGAGATGCAGGTTCAGTCCCTGGGTTGGGAGGATCCCCTGGAGGAGGTCATGGCAACTCATTCCAGTACTCTTAACTGGAAAATTCCATGGACAGAGGAGCCTGAAAGGCTACAGTCCAGAGAGCCACAAAGAGTCAGACATGAGTGAAGTGACTTAGCATGCACGAAAGCCTCGTTTCAGTTCAGTTCAGTCACTCAGTCGTGTCCGACTCTTTGCGACTCCATGGGTTGCAGCACATCAGGCCTTCCTGTCCATCACCAACTCCCGGAGCTTGCTCAAGCTCATGTCCAGCAAATTGGTGATGCCACCCAATCATCTCATCCTCTGTCGTCCCCTTCTCCTCCCGCCTTCAAGCTTGCCCAGCATCCTATCTCAGCTTTTTGGTGTGCTGTCTAGGTTGGTCATAGCTTTTCTTCCATGGAGCAAGCTCTTTTAATATCATGGCTGCAGTCACCATCTGCAATGATTTTGGAGCCCAAGAAAATAAAGTCTGTCACTGTTTTCATTGTTTTCCCATCTGTTTGTCATGAAATGAAGGGATCAGATGCCATGATCTTAGTTTTCTGAATGTTTGAGTTTTAAGCCAACTTTTACCCTGCATCCAAGGGCAAAGCAGAAGCCCCAGCAAGATGGTAGGAGGGGAAAAACTGCACTTAGAATCAAACCCTATACCTGCCAGAGATGCTCAGAGGGCTCAGACAAAACTTTGTGCACACCAGGAGGCCCCACAGAGACTGAGCCAGACCTCCCTTTGAGAGTGTGAGTGTCTTCTGTGGAGATACAGATCAGCAGTGGCCTGCCTCAGGGGCAGGGGCTCTGGGTGCAACAGACCTGGGTGTGGCATAAGCCGTTTGGAGGAGGTCACCATTAACCCCACCAAAGAGCTGGCAGAACACAGGACTGGGGAAACACTTTTGGAGGGCACAAACAAAACATTGTGCACACCAGGACCCAGGAGAAAGGAGCAGTGACCCCACAAGAGACTGACCCAGACTTCCCTGTGAGTGTCCAGGGGTCTCCGGCAGAGGTGTGGGTTGGCGGTGGCCTGCTGCAGGGTCAGGGGCACTGAGTGGGGCAGTGCGTGCATGGGACCTTCTGAAGGAGGTCGCCATTATCTTCACTACCTCCACCATAGTTTGGTCTCATGTCAACAACAGGGAGGGAACACAGCCCTGCCCATCAACAGAAAATTGGATTTAAGAATAACTGAGCATGGCCCTTGGAAAAGGTGATGGCACCCAACTCCAGTACTCTTACCTGCAAAATCCCATGGATGGAGGAGCCTGGTGGGCTACAGTCCATGGGGTCGCTAAGAGTCAGACACGACTGAGTGACTTCACTTTCTCTTTTCACTCTCATGCATTGGGGCAGGAAATGGCAACCCACTCCAGTGTTCTTGCCTGGAAAATCCCAGGGACAGGGGAGCCTGGTGGGCTTCTGTCTATGGGGTCACACAGAGTCGGACACGACTGAAGTGACTTAGCAGCAGCAGCAGCAGAGCATGGCCCTGCCCATCAGAACAAGACCCAGTTTCCCCCTCAGTCAGTCTCTCCTATCAGGAAGCTTCCATAAGCCTCTTATCCATCAGAGTGCAGACAGAATGAAAACCACAATCACAGAAACCTAATCAAACTGGTCACAGGGACCTTGTCTAACTCAATGAAACTATAAGCCTCATTTAGTGATTAATTAAGACATGGCTTTCCCTGGTGGCTCAGTGGTAAAAAAAATCTCCCTGCAATGC
This sequence comes from Redunca redunca, assembly GCA_006410935.1. Classification (NCBI taxonomy): domain Eukaryota; kingdom Metazoa; phylum Chordata; class Mammalia; order Artiodactyla; family Bovidae; genus Redunca; species Redunca redunca. The sequence goes on from SJYQ01093040.1 coordinate 105,003, forward strand.
AGGAGCCATAGGAGATGAGGGTTTGATTCCTGGATTGGAAGATCCCCTGGAGAAGGCATGGCAACCCACTATGGTATTCTTGCCTGGAGAATCCCACGGACAGAGGAGCCTGACGGGCTACAGTCCATACGGTTGCAGAGTCAGACACGGCTGAAGCAACTTAGCATGCACACATGGAACTATTGCGCTGGGCCAGGCTAGGGTAGGGGGTTGCAGAAATGACCAGATGAAGGTTTGGATTGGGCGGTACTGTGAAGTGGACATGAGAGATTCCAGAACAGTGGTCTTGAGAAACTGTCTAGGATGGGTAGCTAAGAGAAAAAGATAAATACAAGAATAAAGTGTAGCGTCCCCCACCTCTGCTCTCTTCACCTGGCACTGTCTGCCCTACGTGCCTGAATGCACGCCAAGCCCTCTGTTGCTGAAGGACCTGGGCTTCTCACGCCTCTGAATCTCCTGCTCTTCAGTCTGCAGGAAGCCTACCCCACTCTCCCACCTGCAGTTGCTTCGCTTGTGTTTTCCCTTTCTGAACCAGTTCCAGTTTCACTTACTCCTCGGAGCCAGAGATGAGACTTTCACCTTTGCCCCAGAGTTGGCTTCTGATTCCTTCAACTGTGTCTGCAAGTCTGTAGGCCGGGCCCTGAAGGTGGCCTCACACATGTCCACTGTTTGGATGATGCCTGAGGCTCAGTGTGGTTCTGGGCAGGAGAGGCAAGGGGAGAGGGCTGTTACCTGAAAACTGGGTTTGCATCTTGGTGGATGTTGAGCCAACAGATACAGCCAAACCACAGATCCGGAGAAGGAAGGATTTATTGGCTCGCAACAAGTTAGGAGAACACTGGGGATCTTTCCCAAAGCAATGTCTCCCTGAACAGCAAAATTGGGGAAGTTTTCAGCTGAGGATTCATGTGTGTTCTTAAAGGGGCTTGAGCAGAGAATTCACATAGCATTGGGGTGAAAGTCCACAGGGTCCAGGCTTTAGTGGATTGAGGTCGGGAGGGTCAGCACCATCATTCCGCCCTCCACCTGGTGGGAGTGTTAGTTCCTGCAGAGCTCTAAGACTGTATCAGATTGTGATGTGTCTCCCTTAAGGAGGAACTGGGACTCTAGTTGCTGAACTATTGTTTCTTGATGGCTTTTCCTTTGTTTCTGCTTTCTCTCACTGCCCTTATGATCATTGATGAACATGTTCAAGGACAAGAATCTTGGCCAGCCTTGGATCACCAAATGGCTGAGGCCAAAATGGTTCCTCTTATGTCAAGAAAGTCATGCCAGGGACTTCCCTGAATGTCCAGTGGTTAAGACTCTACGCTTTCACTGTGGTGTGTGTGTGTTTGATACCTGGTTTGGGAACTAAGATCCTACATGCTGCAGCCAAAAAAAAAAAACAAGAGCAAGCCATGCCTGGTTCTCTTTCTGTGGGGGCCTGCTACTCTATCTGCTTACAGAACCCTACGGCAGAATCACAGTCCACAAGGGAGGATCCATGCACAGCACAGCTGCCATGAGCCAAAGAATTCCTGGATAGTGAGAGAGCGTTCTCCTTGGGACCAGTGGTGGGAGAATGGTATTTTGAGGGGGAGGTTGGTGCCACATCCTTTTTTGTTCACAGAGCTTGATACATAGGTTTCCAGCCCTCTCTTCCAAGTTCCTGATTGGTTGGGAGCCCAGTGGAAGCACACGGGTAGACAAGGCCTGCTGTGTGGTTGGGGGCCCGGCGGTTGTTCTAGAGTGAGCAGAGAGGTCAGGAGGACAAAGTGAGGATGAGGAACCTTCGAGGAGCCGTTTCAGCGTGGGGGTTGGAAGTCGGGCTGCAGTGAATTAGGGAAGTTGGAGAGAGGGTGCAGAAAATGGAGGGTGGGCCCTTCCAGGTACTCTGACAGTGAAAGGAGGGAGAGAAGCCCAGCGACAGGAAGGAGAGCAGGGTCAGATCAAGGCCCTTTCTAAATCAGAACTTCAAGGGTGAGGGGTGGGGCACTGGTGTGAGCCTGAGGATTCTGAAAGCAGGAGAGGGGGTGGGAAGGGGGCTTCCTGCCAGGCAGACTGCTGGCTGTTCTTGGAGTTGCTTTTCTTTTGACCAACTTATGCCGACGACTCAGCTGTGCAAAGATTGGCACTGTGAGTAGAGAGCACATAATCTAATAGAAATATAATGCAAACTACATAGGATTTAAATTTTTCTAGTAGACGTATTTTTAAAAGTGACAAGAAACAGGTGAGATGAATTGTAATAATAAATTTTATTTAGCCCAGTAAATCCAAATAGTATTTAACTCATCATCACTATAAAATTGTTTAATGAGATAGTTTATGTTTTGTAGTAGTTCTCTAAATCAGATGTGTTTTACACTTAGAGGATGCCTGCCTTGGGACGAGTCACATTTCAGATGTCCAATAGCAGTTTGTTGTGAGTGCTACCATGCTAGACAAGGCAGGTTTGGAGAGTAGAAGTCAAGATACTCATTTCAACTCCTGATGAGAATTTAATCTCACCATTATTTGTCTATATGGTCAAGCTGAGTGCTTTCCAGGCTCTTAGTTTCTCCTCAGGTGAGGTTGTGTCATGCTTGTGGTTGAGCTGGCCTTGAGTAGCTGGAGCTGTGGAACTAGGAAGCTGTATTCAAGGCAGCTCAAGTCACTCTTCAGCTCAGTTCCCAGCTGCAACCACTTAGTAGCGGTGACTCACAGAGCAAGCTACTTTACCTTTCTGTGCCTCAGTTTCCTGATCTCTAAAATGGGGATAGTAAATGACAGTCTTTATTACATGAAATTCTGTACTCGTGTCCTAGCGTTGTTGCAAAAGTACATGTGAAGGGCTGACCTATGCTTAAAGCCTCACGAAGTTTAAAAGAGGATGTTCAGATTGCTCTCTGTCAGTGTTAGCCATCATTATAGATTTTTAAAATAAACTTTCCTAGGAATTAGAGATTTATGAAATGTTACTCAAGGTTGGACTTTAATCAAAACACCACCTCCTTCAGTCTTATATTTTCCTTTCAAAAAATATGAAGACACCCGTTCAGTTCAGTTTTAGTCGTGTCCAACTCTTTGCAACCCCTTGGACTGCAGCACGTCAGGCCTCCTTGTCCATAACCAACTCCCGGAGTTTACTCAAACTCATGTCCTTTGAGTCGGGGATGCCATCTAACCATCTCATCCTTTGTCGTCCCCTTCTCCTCCTGCATTCAGTCTTGCCCAGCATCAGGGTCTTTTCCAACAAGTCAGTTCTTCCCATCAGGTGGCCAAAGTCCTAGAGTTTCAGCTTCAGCATCAGTCCTTCCAATGAATGAATATTCAGGAGTGATTTCCTTTAGGATTAACTGGTTGGATCTCCTTGCAGTCCAAGGGACTCTTAAGAATCTTCTCTATCACTACAGTTTAAAAGCATCAATTCTTTGGTGCTCAGCCTTCTTTATGGTCCAACTCTTACATCCATACATGACTACTGGAAAAACTGTAGCTTTGACTAGATGAACCTTTGTTGGCAAAGTGATGTCTCTGCTTTTTAATACGCTGTCTAGGTTGATCATCTCACATACTGTCTAGGTTGTTTTCTTACATCCATACATGACTACTGGAAAAACCATAGCCTTGACTAGACAGACTTTTGTTGGCAAAGTAATGTCTCAGCTTCTTAGTATGCCATCTAGATTGGTCATAGCTTTTCTTTCAAGGAGCAAGTGTCTTTTAATTTCATGGCTGCAGTCACCATCTGCTGTGATTTTGGAGCCCAAGAAAATAAAGTCACTCACTGTTTCCAATGTTTCCCCATCTATTTGCCATGAAGTGATGGGACTGGATGCCATGATCTTAGTTTTCTGAATGTTGTTTTTTAAGCCAGCGTTTCCACTCTCTCCTTTCACTTTCATCAAGAGGCTTTTTATTTCTTCTTCACTTTCTTCTATAAAGGTGGTGTCATCTGCGTATCTGAGGTTATTAATATTCTCCCAGCAATCTTGATTCCAGCTTATCTTTCATTTAGCCCAGCATTTCAAATGATGTACTCTGCATATATGTTAAATAAGCAGGCACTGACATACTCCTTTCCCAATTTGGAACCAGTCTGTTGTTCCATGTCTAGCTCTAACTGTTGCTCCTTGACCTGCATACAGATTTCTCAGGAGACATAAAGCTTCATATTTACTTAATTAAAATATGTGAAGCAACAATCAGCATATCATCCTTAGAAGGCACCTGAAGGTGGGTGTTATGCTCTGAAATCTTTCACAAGTGAAATAATAGGCTTGAATGTAGAGTCTCTGGTGTTTCTGAGAAGCATGCCACCGACAGGGCAGCTTGGTTCTAATTGCATCCCAAGTTGGGAAAACTTTTTTTATTTTGAATATCTGAGTAAAGCTGTTAGGATGGAGCTGGAGACAAGGGGGAGGGGAACAGGAAGTAGAAACCTTGTAAAAGCTGCAGCTCATGTGCTCTTCATTTGTCAGTCGCCCATTTTTCATATGAGCTTTTGCAATAACCTGGTAGCAGAACCCATCCTTAAGTGAGGGTTGCAGGAAGCTGCCTGTCTGCTTTTCCAGCTCACCCATTCCAACTGAGCCCAGAGTTGAATTTTGCCTCTAAAAGTGGAAAATGGGACTGATAAAAAATGTTTAGTCTGCCAGGCCTTGTTTTATTTATCATATCAGAAAAGAAGAACAATGTTGTGTTGTGCTGTGGTCAGAATAGAAGCCAACCTTGCTTGTTCGCAAAAGCTCAAATCCTGGAGATAAGGGGGCAAAATAATAGAGTACAATGGAAAGAGTAGAGTGTAATTATTTGTAGCTTGTCAAGGGAAGCCCTCTCAAGCCCCAAGCGATTCAAATCTGGGAACTCTGCACAATTCTGTAAACCAACCCCAAGCAGCATCAGAGAAATCTCCCCTGCCCCGCAGACAGGGCTGAAATTGCATCCGTTTGTCATGCACTGAGCATGCCAGCCTCGCACAGTATCATTTGGTTGCAAATGGGCCTGCCCCCAAAGCCCCGAAATACATTCTGCGGTATCTGACTCTTGGCCTGTGATTTGTCATGTCCCCGCTGCTATCAGCGTACAGTAATTTTAATAGATTCTGATGGCTTCCTGGTAGAAACATGGAATGCATCTGGTTAGGGTGTAGGACCCCGAAGAAACTCTTCTGGCTGAAAACAACAGGAACGCACACAGAAAACATTGGCAAAGCATTTTATTTCATTAAAAATCGGTTTTAGGTTACAAACTTGTGTTTTCTGAATTATAAAGAAGAAAATTCCCTGCACAGTTTCATAGAGGTCGAACATGTGGTTAACTCTTTAGACATGTATGGCTGGCAGCAGTCTCAACTTTTAGAAGTCACAGCTGTAAGGATGGAATCAGTCTAGTAAATGAAACTGTTTCTTTAACCCCCTTGCTACTCTGCATGTGGTCCATGGACTAGCAGCAGGCGTGGGAGTTTGTTAGAAATGTACTCTTGGGCCCCACGCCAGACCTAGAGGAGTCACTCTGCATCCTCACAAGATCCCCAGGAGATGCACAGGCACAGGGGAGGGTGAGAAGCTGAGAATCTCAGGCTTAGAGCTTCCAGTCGGAGAGCTGTGTTCAGATTCCATCTTTCTGACTGTGTTTGACTTTGGGTGATTTGTGCTAAAGCTCCAGATTGCTAATCTACAGAGTGGGGTTTATATAACTATATCATATGGTTGTTTTGAGGATGAAATTAAGTTATGATTGTGTACAACTATATCTCTACCTATTCCTCTGTATATGGAGGTGGTTGTTCGGTCTCTCAGTTGTGTCTGACTCTTTGCGACTCTACGGACTGCACCATGCCAGGCTTCCCTGTCCTTCACTATCTCTTGGAGTTTGCTCAAACTCATGCCCATTGAGTTGATGGTGCCACCCAACCATCTCATCCTCTGTATTTATATGGTGCCTGTATTTATATGGAAGGCATGCACACATGCTAGGTCACTTCAGTCATGTCCAGCTCTTTGCAGCCCCATTGACTATAACTTGCCGGGTTCCTCTGTCCAAGGGATTCTTCAGGCAAGAATACTGGAGTGAGTGGCCGTGCCCTCCTCCAGGGGATCTGCCCAACCCAGGGATCGAACTCATGTCTCATACATCTCCTGCATTGGCAGGCAGGTTCTTTACCACTAGTGCCGCCTGGGGAGCCCCGAGGGAGCATATAATAAATGAAAGATAGGTAGTGGTGCCTCCATGGATTTTGCCTTAAGAACATGAAAAATTGGTCTAATTGTGAAGTCATTTACCTTCAAATAATTCCCACAATGGAGGGATTATGACTTTGTTGAAGAACTGTAGCTGAGTGTGACTAAACTTAGTCTTCCTCCTTACATAATCCCGTCTGCTCACCTTTGTTCTACAGTGCTGTTCTGTCATGTCTTAGAGTATATGGGGGAGTGATGGACAGTGCCGGTCCCTGGGGAGGTAGATTAGATGCACCCACCAATTCCCGGAGGCCGGGCTCGGTGCCACCGCAGCTTCTGCCAGGTCCTGGTTGTAGACGATGCCCAGCCCCCTGGTCCAGCGTGGAAGAAGCATGCTCTCCTCCATAGGCGCTGTGTTCTGGTCCCACTGTGGGTGCTCAGGGCTGGCTATCTTCCCCAGACCTCTTGATTGTCACAGGCACTTTCTGCTAGTGTGGGCCTGCTGGGCGAAAGTACAGAGACATAAAGTAACAGGCAGATATAAAACAACTTTTCTTTTTTAAGTTAGAAAACACTGATTTTTCCTCCCTTCATCTCTTTCTCCCCCACCACCCGCCCCCCGCCCCCAATCTCTCAGTTTCTGTCTGTAAATGTAAAATTTGGGGCTCACTGGCTTTTAAAATTATATACCCATGGCTGATTCATGTCAATGTATGGCAAAAACCACTACAATATTATAATTAGCTTCCAATTAAAATAAATTACTTAATTTTAAAAATTATGAACAATAACATAAAACTTTAGTTAAATCACTCAAAGATATTATCTTATTTTTGTATCTGGACTAGGTAAGGCAGTGGAAGATATAAGGGAGAAGTGGGAGGGGGTGAGGAATTGGGGAAGACTGGGCACAGAGACAGGGGAACATGGTATAGGAGGGGACAGGTGAGCAGAGAGGAAGGGATGGTGTGCAAAGTGGGAAGTATAGAGGCAAGAGGGAGAGTCAGATAGGCTACCAAGGTTTGTGCAGGATCAGTTGTGAAAGTGAAAGCCACTCAGTCATGGCCAACTCTTTGCAACCATGTGGACTATACAGTCCACGGAATTCTCTAGGCCAGAATACTGGAGTGGTTGCCATTCTCTTCTCCAGGGGATCTTCCCAACCCAGGGCTCAAACCCAGGTCTCCCACACTGGAGGCAGATTCTTTACCAGCTGAGCCACCCGGGAAGCCCAAGAACACTGGAGTGGGTAGCCTGTCCCTTCTCAAGAGGATCTTCCTGATCCAGGAATCGAACCAGGATCTCCTGCCTTGCAGGCAGAGTCTTTACCAGTAGAGCTAAATTAGCTAGCGCATCTCTTTCAGAAGATAGGAAGTAACTGTCCCTCAGAGAGATTTCCTCATCTTGAAACTGCACGTAAAATCTTGCACATTATGTATATGTATGTTTACATGGAGGTCTGTAGATTTTCACATCCGTGACCCCAAGAAGGGCTGAAAAATCATTTACTCTAAATCACAATTCCGGGTGACCTTCCTGTCAGAGATTAAATGGCTAAGTTGTATTTCTGTATATTTGATTTCCTCTTTTGTTAAGCAATCTTGTTCATGTCGTAGCATCTTTCTGTATTTGTTCATATATGGTTAGTATATAGCCCAATTTTTTGATGAGTCTTGAACAAATGGCATATCTTCCTGAATACTATATCTTTTTTCTTTAGAGATGGTTCTCTTTTGCCATAACTCTCTGAACTTCTGTTAATGGTTGTGCATTACATTAAGGAGTTAATGCATCCGGTAGGCTTTCAGAATTGTCAGAAATGTATTACTTAAGATTGTCATATCATTGATTCTTATGCTAGAACTTTGCCTGGATAGATTGATAAATATTTTCTGTGGTAATCTCATTGGTTGTGGAGAGGGAGCAGATTTAGTGTCAGAGTATTAATGACATGGTTTGATTTATTCAATTGAGTATCTGAGTCCATTTTAACTTATGAAATTAGAATTTGGACATCTCAGATGTGAAATACATTTTCTGACTTTTCCTTGGGTTCATGTAGGAGTACGTCAGTTGATATGAATTATGAATCTTTTTTCTACTTATTGTGATGTTGACTTACCCTCCGTTTTTTTAACTTTTTATTTTATATTGGGATACAGCTGATTAATAATGCTGTGATAGTTTCAGGTGAACAGTGAAGAGACTCAGCCGTACTTACACATGTACCCGTTCTCCCTGAAACTCCTCTCCCATCCAAGCTGGCGCATCACGGAGCTCCACGTGCTGTATAGCAGGTCCCTGTTGGGTCCTCAGGTGACAAAACATGCGTCAGACAATCCACTTCTCTCCACAGTAACGTCTGCACTCAGTACTTGTAGTCCAGCTGCAGCTGACTCATCTTGAACTTTCACAGGGCTTCCCTGGTGACTCAGTGGTAAAAAGACCCACCTGCCAATGCAGGAGATGCAGGTTCGATCCCTGTGTTGGGAAGATCCCCTGGAGAAGGAAATGGAAATCCCGTGGACAGAGGAGCCTGGCGCGCTATAGTCCTTGGGGTCGCAAAGAGTTTGGACATGACTTAGCGACTAAACAACAACAAACTTTGATAATACAGAGAAAGCAATAGAGACTGCACGATATGTCAGGTGAGTCTAAGAGAAAGGTTCTGACAGATGAGGTTGAACACAGACCCCTCACAGAGATGCTCTCCAGTCTTGGCACCCATACGACTCCCCACCCCCTGCAGTTCCTTGACACCTGTTATTCAGTATCAGCATATTAAACAGAGAAAGGGCAGGTCATAGAGGTAATGGGAGCAGAGGAAATGTATTTTATTTTATTTTTTTAAATATAAATTTATTTATTTTAATTGGAGGTTAATTACTTTACAATATTGTATTGGTTTTGCCATACATCAACATGAATCTGCCACAGGTATACACGTGTTCCCCATCCTGAAACCCCCTTCCTCCTCCCTCCCCCCTTCCCATACCATCCCTCTGGGTCATCTCAGTGCACCAGCCGCAAGCATCCAGTATCATGCATTGAACCTGGACTGGCGACTCGTTTCATATATGATATTATACATGTTTCAATGCCATTCTCCCAAATCATCCCACCCTCTCCCTCTCCCACAGAGTCCAAAAGACTGTTCTGTACATCTGTGTCTCTTTTGCTGTCTCTTATACAGGGTTATCATTACCATCTTTCTAAATTCCATATGTATATGTTAGTATACTGTATTGGTGTTTTTCTTTCTGGCTTACTTCACTCTGTATAATAGGTTCCAGTTTCATCTTCCTCATTAGAACTGATTCAAATGTATTCTTTTTAATGGCTGAGTAATGCTCCATTAATGTATTTCACAGTTTATTTTGAAATAGTTTCAAATTACAGAAAGTTGCAAGAATAATACAATGAAGTCTCATTGCTTTCTAACCAGATTTACCAGTTTTAAACATTTTGCCACTTTTGCTTGATTTTCTTCCCTGCCTTCCTCTCTTAATATACATAGTTTTCTTTCTGAACCATTAACATAACCACAGTGACATTGTCAAATCAGGAAATGTAACATTGACCCAGAATTATTTGGTAGGCTGTATCACCAGCTTGTCAGTTGTCTGAATAATATCCTTTAGTGTAGAGGGCCCCAGTTTCCAGGACCTAATCCCTGATGATCTGAGGTGGAGCTGATGTAATAATAATAGAAATAAAGTGTGCAATAAATGTAATGTGCAAGAATCATCCTGAAAGCATTCCCACCTTGGTCTGTGGAAGATTTGTCTTCCGCAGAACCGGTCTCTGGTGCCAAAAAGATTGGGGACCGATGCTTTAGAGCATTTTATTTCTGCTGGTACAGAGTCCAGATAAGCGTTTTATTTAGCTGTCATGTGTTTTCAGTCCCCTTTAACCTGGAATTCTCTCTCAGTCTTTCTTTGTCCTCCGTGACACTGTTGCTTTTGTAGAAGGCAGTTCAAATAGACCATCCTTAACTTTAGTTTTGTCCACTGGCTCCTGATGGGCAGACTCGGGTCATGGATTTCGGCCTGGAAATTCCCCTTCATGTCATTGTGTCCTTGGTAGGATTTCACATTCAGAGGCGCTTGGTGTTTTTGCCCCAATTGGTGATGATTGTTTTGAGCACTTGGTTAGGTTTGGTCGGGTTTTACTGTTGTAGATTTACTGTTTTTGCCTTTGTAATTAATAAGTAACATTTGAAGAGCCATTTTATGATTACATAAATGTTCTCTTCCTCTCAAGGGGTTCCTCCCTGATTCAGCACCCACTGATGATTCTTGCCTGAGTAACTTTTTCTGTGATGGTGGCAAAATGGAGATTTTCTAACTCCATCATTCTTTCTCGTGTAAGGAAGAGGTTTGCCTTTAGAGGGGCTTTTAAAAGTACAGATTTAAACAGCCTGTCCTAACAGTTAAGGCCCCGATGTTATCCTCTCTTTGACTGAAATTAATTATATTTAAGGAAATGTACCCTAGATGTGCAGTGAGTTATAATCATAATCCTTTTTTAACCTATCCAAAAACATTATTAGTTAAAACTTTTATCCCTTCATTGACTTCCAGTAAGAGTTATAAAACACAGCCGAACGTGTGAAATAGAAACTAAAAGCCTCTTTTCTTCCCTTTTGCTCATCTCTCAGAGGTAGGTATATGTGCCCTTCAGACAAAATATAATTATTATTCAACAAATTGCTTTTTCCTTTTTAAGTTTATTTGGCTGTGCCAGGTGTTCGTTGCAGCATGTGGATCTTGTTCCCTGATCAAGGATTGAACCCAGAACCCCTAAATTGGGAGCGCAAAATCTTAAGCTGGACTACCAGAGAAGTCCCAAATTGCTTTTTTAAATTGAGGATTTATGTATCAAGTCTTTTTGACCTTATAAAACCTTACCCAACACTTTTTACCTGATGATATTTTTTCTTTTTCCTATTTGGAATTGTTCAGGAGTGTTGACTTTAAAGTGGTTACTTATTTGAACATTAACATAGTCTGTTTTAAAAGATACTGATGGTAGGTAACTTTAAGAACTCTCTGTAGAATAGTGTTAAATAATAATAATAATGAAAGCAAGTTAAATTTAAAGCAGAAGTTTGTCAAAAAGCTATATATAGTATGAAACTGTGGGAAAAAATACAAGCCAGCTTTATTTTTTCAGGTACAAATACACCAACATGATAATCATCATTACCTCTAGGGAGGATAATGTAGAGAGGGGAAAATGTGAGAATTTTAACTTTGTTTTGCTTGCATTTTTTACAGTGACAATATATCCGTATGAAAAAAATAAAATATAGTCTGTTTGTTAAAAGTATAAATTTTGCAGTTACCTCAAATGTTCATTTGTCTCCTCCAACACTTATTCACTTTCCAGTAATAATGCATCCTCCCAAAAAAGGCCTCTCATTATTCTGGAGAAATATTACTAGATCTTCAAGTTTTATTAAAAATTAAATTGGCTTTGGTCTGAGTTATTTATGAATAAACTGACTGTTTCAAACTCATTATTATATTCAGCTGTATTATTCTTTGAATAGATTTTTTGGAATAGCCAGGAAAATTAATGTTTCTGTGAAGGAATGTGTAGTGAGTGGTAGATACTGACTTATGGGCAAACGCATAAGAACACAGAATGTGTGAGGGTTGGAGAAGGCCTAGTGACCAGTGCTTCTGCCACTGAAATATGCCTAGTAAGGGTAAGAATATGAGTGTCGGGAGGTCAGAAGCATATGTCTTTAACATAGCGCCAGCGAACAATGGAGTAGTCCTTGTAGCAGGCTTATTTCTTTATATTTTTCTTCCAGTGATTTGTTTTGAAGGGATATTGGTAGCGTGGTACAAAGAGTATTTATTCACTCAGACTCACCAGTTGGTAACATTTTGCCCCTTTTGCTTTGTTCTCTCTCTTTCTCACACATACTGCTGATTATTTATTTTGGATGCATCCTTTGAAAATAAGTTGCACAATTACTTTCACCCCTAAATTGAAACATTTCATTCCTTTGACCCAGTGGTTAACTACAGTAATGGTCTTTGGCATGGTTAAGCTATTAAATTGATAGTTGCCAGATGATTTTCTAATTCCATCATTCCTTCCATGTCTATTAACTGGCAGGCTTCTGTGAGGAGGAGCTTCTCCTCCTAGTTCTTCCTAGTTCTTCCCTTACATCTCTATAGACTTTTTTAAATTAAAAGTTTTTTCTAATGTTGTTATTGTTCTTTTGATGCCCAAATTTGTCCCATGGGATCTCATTCAAGTCGATGCTTGTGTCCTTTTGACATGACCCTATTTGTCTCTGCTCACCATTTCTTCAGAGAAGGCAATGGCACCCCACTGCAGTACTCTTGCCTGGGAAATCCCATGGACGGAGGAGCCTGGTAGGCTGCAGTCCATGGGGTCGCTAAGAGTCGGACACAACTGAGCGACTTCACTTTCACTTCTCACTTTCATGCATTGGAGAAGGAAATGGCAACCCACATCATTGTTCTTGCCTGGAGAATCCCAGGGACGGGGGAGCCTGGTGGGCTACTGTCTGTGGGGTAGCATAGAGTCGGACACGACTGAAGCAACTTAGCAGCAGCAGCACCATTTCTTGCTTTCTGTTCAACAAGATATGAAGGTTCACCATGGGCTTGCCCAATTCTAGACTTTCCCAAGGACCCTGCTTCCTTTTAGCAGGGAATGACATCTAGAAATGAAGTTATGAATGCTAAGTGTGTTATAGTTTATCATTGCTACCAGACCCTTTCAGTTGCTAGAACAAAGAAATATATAAAATATATTGTATACTTATTATATATGCATGTGTGATATATATATGTGAGTATATATTTTACATACGATAGTCATATGAATACAGACACTTAAAATTTTGACATTTCGTGTATCTCTTTTTTCTTCATCCATAAAATTTTCAGCATTTCAAGCCCAAAATCATTCTAACAGTAAGCCTACCAAATAAAATTTAAGATCTTTATGCAATCCTCTTTATCCTAGAATACGACCTGTTATGTTTGTGTAGTTAGAGTACTGTGTTCAAAAGTTACTTGAATTATTTACTCCATATTGTTATGTTAAAAGTTTAATGAACATTTAGGTTCTTTGTTTATGTTCAATTTGTGGGACTTTGATTTTAGCTTTTTTGTTTAAGTTTATGAATATATAGGACAATTTATTTGGTACGAAACGATATAAAAATGTACTTTTGGAAAAGTGAGGCTCCCCTTGTATTCTATGCACGTATCTACAGGAGTTAGTGTTACTGTTCTGGTTTATACTTCTTGTGTTTCTTTTTTTGTACACACACACACACTTATCCTAATGTATCTCAATTCCTTAGTTTACCATTCATAACAATAAATATACTATATATAATCCTCCTTTTTTTTTTTCAGGTGGTATATCCTAGAAAATGCTCCATATGAGTTCATAAGAATCCTCCTTATTTGTAACGGGTACATGGTCCTTCCTGTGTGGCTACTGTCCTATGGATGGGCATTTGGGTTTTCATTGTTCTGCTCTTACAAATAATACTTTTGCAGCAACTCTTAATGAGCAGCTGCTATGGGCACAGCATTTTCTCAGTACTGCTTGTGACACGTGCTGTGCTGTGCTTAGTTGCTTCAGTCATGTCCAACTCTTCATGACCCCATGGCCTGTGGCCCGTCAGGCTCCTCTGTCCATGGGGATTCCCCAGGCCAGAATCCTGGAGTGGGTTGCCATGCCCTCCTCCAGGGGATCTTCCCAACCCAGGGATCGAACCCAGCCCTCCCACTTTACAGGTGGATTCTTTACCATCTGAGCCACCAAGGAAGCCCCTTTGTGACATAGTGAATAAGGTTTATTTTCTGCCCTTGAAATGCTACAGTCCAGTGGAGGGAGGTTTTTACAAGTGGACTAGGAAAAGAAATGGCCCAGTATCTAGTAGTTTAGTATAATCTAGATATTCTCAGTAACTTTTAGTAACTGCACATTCTCATAGAGACAACATGAGACAAATATATGGGACCACATATTATGCTGTTGTCTAGCTTCCAAGTAAAAATAAAAGGAAACCTTTTATAGTAAATACTCTTCAATAAATCAGCACTAAATAATTTTATTGAGCTACAAGCGCTAGGTTTTATGAAATTGTCTTAGTTTAGCAGCGCTCTCTAGATGTAAAATATAGTTAGGGAAATTTTTCTCTTATTGGTATTATTCAGCCAAAGTCTGAATGATAAAACAGGGAAGTCTGTCTTATTTATTTTATCTCTTTTTAAAGCTTTTTATCTAACTTGCATTCCTGCACAGTGAAAACAAATATGGTTACATGACCCATTCATAGTTCTGGAGGACTTGTTGCCTTGGTTTCAGACAATTTGTTTGATTTTTAAATAGTCTTTAGCATCACATTCACATGTATAATGAATGTGCATGCCCACATGTTCAGTCATGTTTGACTCTTTGCAACCCCATGGACTGTAGCCTGCCAGGCTCCTCTCCATGAGGGGATCTTCCCAACCCGGGATTCGAACCCAAGTCTTCTACCTGTTTCCTATATTGCAGGCAGATTCTCCAAAGCCAAATACCTTTTTAGTCTCCTGCAGTTATTACATGGTATTACAGAATATTTAATGTAGATGTAGACATGTACTCTGAATACGTTGGCATTGCTACATTCATTGTAAATCACGTGCAGTGCATTATCCATATGTGATGGCTGCCTTTTTGGCTTTTGGTTTGTGGTTACACCTGGACTATACATGTTGGCTCAGGGAACTTAGAGAGTGAACACATGGGCATGGTTACAGTTCTAGCTGACTTGAGCAGTATCTGGCCTCTCTCTTGCTGAGTTCTCCTTCCTCACTGTGTAGATCTGTCCTACCCTTGACCCTGCCCGTTGCCTAATCGCACCCTGGCATTCATTCTGCCATGGTCAACCCCTAAAACCTATAGCTATTAATTTTTAGAGAAAGTTTCAAATAAATACTCCCTATGTTTAAAGGACAGTTTTGTCAATCTTATTAACTTGTTTCAGAGATAGTTTACTTTTTATTTTATTTGGGCCAACCCCCTTCCCCAACAAAATCTATGAAAAACTTAGAGATTATACAGTTTTAAAAAATCTTTCCCTTAATTCATTTATTTGTCTGTGTCAGGTCTTCATTGCAACATGTGAGATCTTCCTTGGAACGTGCAAGCTGTTCCTTGCATCACACAAGGTCTTGCATTGCCATGCGCAGACCTTCTAGTTGTGGCCTGTAGGCTCAGTGGTTGCAGCACACAGGCTGAGTTGCTCCATAGCATGTTGGATCTTAGTCCCCTGACCAGGGATCGAACCCGTGGCCCTTGCATTACAAGATGGATTCTTAACCACTGGACCACCAGGGAAGTCCCAGAGATTATATAATTTTTAATAGTTGTGGAAGAAATGGTGATCTTTTGTTTTTAAGTTACTTTCAGAGAAAGTAGTATGCATCTGTAATAGAAAAGTTATAGAGGAGTAAATAAATAAACCTGAGGGGTGGATTTAACCATTGATTTGTTTATGGCTAACTTACTCCATTTACATTAGTTTTATGTAAAACACATCTCATTTTACTATGATATCATATCTAACTAATGTAATACATAATAGGCTGGTTTAAAGTTCCAGCGATTTAGTGGTAGAGAAGCGAGTTCACTGTGCAGATTGACGTGTCAGCCCTCCGAGGTAATTCACACCATCTTGTCTCCCACGTCTTGGGCCAAGAGTGTAGGCGCCCTGGGGTCCTGGTGACTTGACACACAACCTGGGCTGTGTTCTTTGTGTTAAAGACCCTCAGCCGTCGCCCCTGAGGGGGTGGGCCTCTACATCGTGTGTTCCATGAGAACCAGCAGTCACACCCGTTTCAGGTCAGTGCCCTGCCTGCGTTAGCAGTTGTCTCTGCCACCTTCCCCGCGTCTTTCCAGCCAGCCAAAGAAAATCTCCCCTGTTCCTTATCTGAGCCAAAATGGGGCTGTTTCAAAATAAATTTCACGTGGAAACAAAGGCAAAGACCAAATTGCAAAGACCAAAGACAAGAAAAAAATTGCAGCGGGACAGACATGGGTAACGTTATGAAGCAGAGTTGTTTTTTAAATCTTAGGGTAGTGAGGTTGCAGATCTCCGGCACATGCGTTGTCATTTTCCTTCTCTGTGTCCATGGCAGACATTGCGAATCAATCCCAGCACTCTTTTCTATTGACTCATCCTTGGGAACCTTAGCAGTGCAGTGCAGCCATCCTTGGCACTCCGACTTGGCAGGTGAGATGCTTATCCTGTTCTTAAGGTAACTGCATTCTGTCAACAAGTTCTCTTCACAGTCAGAAATTACCAGGCACATGTTCGTGGCATTCTGTCTGATTCTGCTTGACGCAGGCCGACTCAGCTGCTGCTGGCCAAGGCTGCTCTGCTGTCATACCTCGGTGGCCTCCATGGCAGGCAGCCAGCCACCATTCCTATTATCCTGGAAACCTCTTGTCCTGTCCCAGCCCTTCTGCTTCTTTCTTTTTTTAGATTAATTTTTAATTCCATTTCTATTTTAAAGTTAGACCACCTATAGTTTACTGTAGATTTCTGATGGATCCTCTGTTCACTTGCCCATATTTTCCCTACCAGCTTCATCTAGAGTTTATTTCTCTCCCTATGGCCAGATTCAACAATAGCATATACATAGTTGGGAAAAAAATGTCTTGTAAGTCTTACCTTTTTCCTATGATGCTGCTGCTGCTAAGTTGTGTCAGTCATATCTGACTCTATGCGACCCATAGACGGCAGCCCACCAGTCTCCTCTGTCCCTGGGATTCTCCAGGCAAGAATAATGGAGTGGGTTGTCATTTCCTTCCCCAGTGCATGAAAGTGAGAAGTGAAAGTGAAGTCCCTCAGTCAGGTCTGACTCTTCGTGACCCCATGGTCTGCACCCCACCAGGGTCCTCCGTCCATGGGATTTTTTCAGGCAAGAGTACTGAAGTGGGTTGCCATTGCCTTCTGCATTTTCCTATGATAGACCACAGCTTATTGTAATAGGACCCAGCTTATTTGTAATATCCCACAGCTTGTTTATAAAGCAGGTAGTTCCTCCCAACTACTATTTTCTTGGTTTATACATTTTTAAAAAATTATCACGTAATGTGACTGCCCTCAGCCAAACATACTGACTCAGTGAGGTCTGAGGTTTAACTCCAACCACTGAAAAATAAATGCTTATGGCTTTTGGAAAATGTGAACTGAATGTTTAAATCTCCAAAACCCCATGTGTGTCAGTTTCATAGCACTTCATAACTTAAGATTGAAAGCCCTAAATGTGGGCTTTCCTCTAGCTTATTTCTGACATTAGATCAGTACTGTGCTTTAGAATATTCTACTAACTGAAGTATCATTTAACATGAGGGACATGAACGTATGTATTTCAGAGGTCTCTGCTTATGCGTAAATTTCAGATCTTCCTTGCCTCATAAGTGTGCCAGTAGGTGTCACTGTGTACATTAAATGGAGATCAAAAGCTGTCATTAAGCGAATTTCCAAACTTAAGTATCATTATAGTGTTTTTCAGAAAGACAGCTTATGAGAGTAAGCAAGAATATTGTTACCCCTTCCTGTTTTTTTTTTTTTTAATTACCTTCTTAAGTGTTTTAAGAAAATATGGCCCAATTCTTTCTTTCCCCATCGTGTATGTTACTCTTTTCTATGAGCTTTTACATACATGTACAAACATTGGTTTTGGGTACATTCACAAGAAGCAGAAGACAGTATATAACCTATTAAATGGAAAGAGTGGATCATTTTGCACTTGTCACTTTGCTGATGTGAAACTTGATCATATCAGCTGTTTGTGGGAAGGGGTGTGATTTCTTCATGCCAAATATTTTGTTGTGACAACATAAGAATATTTTTTAAAATCTCCTAACAAGGAGCAGTGAGTTAATCTGTATGGGCACAAACATATACACATGGGCACCTGAAAAAATGTTTTTAATGATTAATTTTGGATATTCTCCATATTTCTTAGGCTGCTTTTTAGATTTCTAAATTTTTTTCTAACTAAAATAACTTAATTGATCATATTTCCTGTAAAATTCAGTTCAGTTCAGTTCAGTTCAGTCACTCAGTCGTGTCCGACTCTTTGCGACCCCATGAATTGCAGCATGCCAGGCCTCCCTGTCCATCACCAACTCCCGGAGTTCACCCAGACTTGCATCCATCGAGTTGGTGATGCCATCCAGCCATCTCATCCTCTGTCGTCCCCTTCTTCTCCTGCCCCCAATCCCTCCCAGCATCAAAGTCTTTTCCAATGAGTCAGCTCTTCGCATGAGGTGGCCAAAGTACTGGAGTTTCAGCTTTAGCATCAGTCCTTCCAAAGAAATCCCCAGGGCTGATCTCCTTCAGAATGGACTGGTTGGATCTCCTTGCAGTCCAAGGGACTCTCAAGAGTCTTCTCCAACACCACAGTTCAAAACCATCAATTCTTTGGCACTCAGCCTTCTTCACAGTCCAACTCTCACATCCATGCATGACCACAGGAAAAACCATAGCCTTGACTAGATGGACCTTAGTTGGCAAAGTAATGTCTCTGCTTTTGAATATGCTATCTAGGTTGATCATAACTTTTCTTCCAAGGAGTAAGTGTCTTTTTAATTTCATGGCTGCAGTCACCATCTGCAGTGATTTTGGAGCCCCAAAAAATAAAGTCTGACGCTGTTTCCACTGTTTCCCCATCTATTTCCCATGAAGTGATGGGACCAGATGCCATGATCTGCGTTTTCCAAGTGTTGAGCTTTAAGCCAACTTTTTCACTCTCCTCTTTCACTTTCATCAGGAGGCTTTTTAGTTCCTCTTCACTTTCTGCCATAAGGGTGGTGTCATCTGCATATCTGAGGTTATTGATATTTCTCCCGGCAATCTTGATTTCAGCTTGTGCTTCCTCCAGCCCAGCGTTTCTCATTATGTACTCTGCATAGAAGTTAAATAAGCAGGGTGACAATATACAGCCTTGACGTACTCCTTTTCCTATTTGGAACCAGTCTGTTGTTCCATGTCCAGTTCTAACTGTTGCTTCCTGGCCTGCATACAGATTTCTCAAGAGGCAGGTCAGGTGGTCTGGTATTCCCATCTCTTTCAGAATTTTCCACAGTTTATTGTGATCCACACGGTCAAAGGCTTTGGCATAGTCAATAAAGCAGAAATAGATGTGTTTCTGGAACTCTCTTGCTTTTTCCATGATCCAGCAGATGTTGGCAATTTGATCTCTGGTTCCTCTCTCTGCCTTTTGTAAAACAAGCTTGAACATCAGGGAGTTCACAGTTCATGTATTGCTGAAGCCTGGCTTGGAGAATTTTGAGCATTACTTTACTAGCCTGTGAGATGAGTGCAATTGTGTGGTAGTTTGAGCATTCTTTGCCATTGCCTTTCTTTGGGATTGGAATGAAAAATGACCTTTTCCAGTCCTGTGGCCACTGCTGAGTTTTCCAAATTTGCTGGCATATTGAGTGCAGCACTTCCACAGCATCGTCTTTCAGGATTTGAAATAGCTCTACTGGAATTCCACCACCTCCACTAGCTTTGTTCATAGCGATGCTTTCCAAGGCCCACTTGACTTCACATTCCAGGATGTCTGGCTCTAGATGAGTGATCACACCATCGTGATTATCCAGGTCATGAAGATCCTTTTTGTACAGTTCTTCTGTGTATTCTTGTCACCTCTTCTTAATATCTTCTGCCTCTGTTAGGTCCATACCATTTCTGTCCTTTATCGAGCCCATCTTTGCATGAAATGTTCCCTTGGTATCTCTAATTTTCTTGAAGAGATCTCTAGTCTTTCCCATTCTGTTGTTTTCCTCTATTTCTTTGCATTGATCACTGAGGAAGGCTTTCTTATCTCTTCTTGCTATTCTTTGGAACTCTGCGTTCAGATGCTTATATCTTCCCTTTTCTCCTTGGCTTTTTGCTCCTCTTCTTTTCACAGCTATTTGTAAGGCTTCCCCAAATGGCCATTTTGCTTTTTTGCATTCTTTTCCATGGGGACGGTCTTGATCCCTGTCTCCTGTATAATGTCATAAATCTTTCCATAGTTCATCAGGCACTCTATCTATCAGATCTAGGGCCTTAAATCTATTTCTCACTTCCACTGTATAATCATAAGGGATTTGATTTAGGTCATACCTGAATGGTCTAGCAGTTTTCCCTGTTTTCTTCAATTTGAGTCTGAATTTGGTAATAAGGAGTTCATGATCTGAGCCACAGTCAGCTCCTGGTCTTGTTTTTGTTGACTGTATAGAGCTTCTCCATCTTTGGCTGCAGAGAATATAATCAATCTGATTTCGGTGTTGACCATCTGGTGATGTCCATGTGGAGAGTCTGAAGCTGGGCAAAGACTACTAGAGTTTTGCCAAGAAAATGCGCTGGTCATAGCAAACACCCTGTAATATTAGTGGAACTTAATTCTTTAAATATCTGAGACTTTATGGGTTCACTGTTCTCCTGAGCCCTTCAAAAAAAGTGAAAGTGTTTGACTTTTTGTCTTCTGTTGCCTTTGGGGTGGGGGAGATGGAAACATGCTCATTTATTCATGTATAAGGCTTTTATGTTAAGATCAGCGGTATTGATTTAGTAGTTACAAATCAAGGTGATACAAATGTTCTCGTGTGTGTGTGTGTATGTTGTGATCTGTGTGTGTTGGGTGAAATGTGATTTTTCTGTTCAGAAGGTTGATGTTACTGTTATATAGGGACTTAGAGAAGATTCACAGTGAGCATGCCTGTATGAAACTTTAAGGCATAGAAGTGCTCCCGTGGAGTCAGTGTTAAATTGACTTCAACTTTATTTTCCCTGACATATATTATAAAAATGGAAGTGTATTCTATTGATGGCAAGGGGAAAGTTGGTTGCGATTAAAATGCAGCAGGTCTTACTTAGAATGCCTTTCCATTTTTAAATAATAATCAAAACCCAGGTTCTCGCAGGCAGGATGGTATAGTGCAGCCGGCCGTGTGCCTGGGGTCAGAGGCAGGCTCTGGTCAGTCCACCAGCACTCCCGGTTGTGTATTTATGGCAGAGCGCAGGTCAGGGAAGGAAGGGGATGGTGGTAATGTGGAGGCTAAATATGGGTTCTGCTGAATCAATAACATTTCATTTCTTAGAGGAAAGAGTGAAATCAAAGTCAATAGGGAAAAATGTAAATATCTGTCAAAGCTTAATGACTATGGATGTGTCTGTTTATACTGTTTTCTGCCCAGATACTCTGGTGCAATTGGTCAGGTTGAAGGCCTGGACATTAATAATTTCAAAGACCCTTCAGGTTTATAGACCAGAGCTGTGAATTACCAGGACTTTTTGTTACCAAGCAGGGCTTTTATTGTTGCTTAAAGTTCAACATTCAGAAAACGAAGGTCATGGCATCTGGTCCCATCACTTCATGGAAATAGATGGGGAAACAGTGGAAACAGTGTCAGACTTTATGTTGGGGGGCTCCAAAATCACTGCAGATGGTGAGTGTAGCCATGAAATTAAAAGACACTTACTCCTTGGAAGAAAAGTTATGACCAACCTAGATAGCATATGCAAAAGCAGAGACATTACTTTGCCAACAAAGGTCCATCTAGTCAAGGCTATGGTTTTTCCAGTGGTCATGTATGGATGTGAGTGTTGGACTGTGAAGAAAGATGAGCACTGAAGAATTGATACTTTTGAACTGTGGTGTTGGAGAAGACTCTTGAGAGTCCCTTGGACTGCAAGGAGATCCAACCAGTCCATTCTGAAGGAGATCAGCCCTGGGAATTTCTTTGGAAGGAATGATGCTGAAGCTGAAACTCCAGTACTTTGGCCACCTCATGTGAAGAGTTGACTCATTGGAAAAGACTTTGATGCTGGGAGGGATTGGGGGCAGGAGGAGAAGGGGACGACAGAGGATGAGATGGCTGGATGGCATCACTGACTCGATGGACGTGAGTTTGGGTGAACTCCGGGAGTTGGTGATGGGAGGCCTGGCGTGCTGCGATTCATGGGGTCTCAAAGAGTCTGACACAACTGAGCGACTGAACTGAACTGAAGAGCTTTTTGTTACCAAGCAAGTGGGCCAAATGTGGTGATGGGGCAGTGTCCAAATCGAAGTCTGGGAGTTGGAGTCAAAGAACCTTGAAAGTGGATCCCATCCATTGGTGGATGTGTACATGTTATTTGGTGGCTAGAGGCTTCATGTGTATGCATTATAGGTGGTGGGCTATCCTGCCCATTTTCAAGAACTTTTTCTAGGTGTGAGAACTTTGCTCTTTGCCATTCCTGGTGGATTAACTTTCAGCACCTCCTGCCAGCCTCTGCTTTGTCTGAAGTAACCTGGTCTCTGCTCTTGCCCTACCTTGATCATCAGTGTCCACCTGGGAGCTGTCATGATGACTTTGGAGCTAACACAGTGCATCCCTTGCTGTTAGTAGGTTTCTGGCATCAGATGCTGTCTCACTAACTTCTAACTTCAGTGGATTTATTTCTTCAACTATCATGAGGTCAATGGAAATTTTATTGCTGCACCAGAAAAAAAAAGTCTTCACATATAGTCTATTGATTATGCTTCTGTTGAGTAATATAAAATTCCTTCAGCAGTTACTTGAGCTTCACTTTTTGTTGGATGCTTCTGACAATGATGAAGGAATTCAGTGAAATCTTGAGGACAGCATATGCTCTTCTAAGGATAATCCTCATAGCAGAGGAAGGGGAAACTTTTTAAAGAATGATTTACTCAAAAGTGGGAAAAAAAAATAAGGGCCTTAGTAGAAGCAGTTTTTAAAAATGCGAAATACAAAACCTTCTTTAAAAATTAGAAGCAGGGAAAACACAAGTCTTTGCACTGGAAAGTACACATGTTCAAATTTCAGTTCTGTAAGGCATATGTCTCAGGGCTCCTCTCTCAGCTCATCCCACCCTCTTCTTCTCCCACTGTGCCCAGAAGTCTGTTCTCTATCTCTGTGTCTCTATTGCTGCCCTGCAAATAGGTTCATCAGTACCATTTTTCTAGATTCCATATATATGCAATAATATACAATATTTGTTTTTCTCCTTACTTCACTTTGTATTCAGTTCAGTTGCTCAGTCATGTCTGACTCTTTGTGACCCCATGGACTGCAGCACACCAGGCATCCCTGTCCATCACCAACTCCTGGAGCTTGCTCTAACCCATGTCCTTTGAGTCGGTGATGCCATCCAGCCATCTCATCCTCCGTCGTCCCCTTCTCCTCCTGCCTTCAATCTTTCCCAGCATCAGGGTCTTTTCTAAGGAGTCAGTTCTTTGCATCAGGTGGCTGAAGTATTGGAGCTTCAACATCACTCCTTCCAATGAATATTCAGGACTGAATTAATTTAGGATGGACTGGTTTGATCTTGCAGTCCAAGGGACTCTCTTTTCCGACACCATAGTTCAAAAACAGAAATTCTTCAGCACTCAGCTTTCTTTATGGTCCAACTCTCACATCCATATATGACTACCAGAAAAGCCATAGCTTTGACTAGATGGACCCTTGTCAACAAGGTGATGTCTTTGCTTTTTAATATGTTGTCTAGGTTGGTCATAGCTTTTCTTCCAAGGAGCAAGCATCTTTTAATTTCATGGCTGTAGTCACCATCTGCAGTGGTTTTGGAGCCCAAGAAAGTAAAGTCTGTTACTGTTTCCATTCCTTCCCCATCTATCTGCCATGAAGTAATGGGATCGGATGCCATAATCTTAGTTCACTCTGTATACCAGGCTGTAGGTTCATCCACCTCACTAGAACTGACTCAAATTTGTTCTTTTTTATGGCTGAGTTATATTCCATTGTATATATGTAGCACAACTTCTTTATCCATTCATCTGTTGATGGACATCTAGGTTGCTTCCATGTCCTGGTTATTGTAAATAGTGCTGTAATGAACATTGAGGGGGTGGTGGTGATGTTTAGTTGCTAAATCATGTCTGAGTCTTTGTGATCTCATGGACTGTAACCCACCAGGCTCCTCTATCCATGGGATTTCCCAGGCAAGAATACTGGAGTGGGTTGCCGTTTCCTTCTCCACAGGATCTTCCTGACCCAGGGATTGAAGCCAAGTCTCCTGCACTGGCAAGCAGGTTCTTTCCCACTGAAACATCAGGGAAGCCCAAACATTGGGGCACGTGTGTCTTTTAGAATTGTGATTTTCTGAGGTATATGTCCAGTAATAGAATTTCTGGGTCATATCACTTCATGGGAAATAGATGGGGAAACAGTGTCAGACTATTTTTTTGGGCTCCAAAATCACTGCAGATGGTGATTGCAGCTATGAAATTAAAAGATGCTTACTCCTTGGAAGAAAAGTTATGACCAACCTATATAGCATATTGAAAAGCAGAGATATTACTTTGCCAACAAAGGTCTGTCTAGTCAAGGCTATGGTTTTTCCAGTGGTCATGTATGGATGTAAGAGTTGGACTGTGAAGAAGGCTGAGTGCCAAAGAATTGATGCTTTTGAACTGTGGTGTTGGAGAAGACTCTTGAGAGTCCCTTGGACTGCGAGGCGATCCAACCAGTCCATTCTGAATGAGATCAGTCCTGGGTGTCCATTGGAAGGACTGATGCTGAAGCTGAAACTCCAATACTTTGTCCACCTCGTGCAAAGAGTTGATTCATTGGAAAAGACTGATACTGGGAGGGATTGAGGGTAGGAGAAGAAGGGAACGACAGAGGATGAGATGGCTGGATGGCATCACCGACTCGATGGACATGAGTTTGAGTGAACTGGGAGTTGGTGATGGACAGGGAGGCCTAGCGTGCTGTGATTCATGGGGTCTCAAGGAGTCAGACACGACTGAGCGACTGAACTGAACTGAACTGATGGTAGCTTTATTCCTAGTTTTTTAAGAGAGCTCCATACTGTTGTCCATAGTGGCTGTATCAGTTTATATTCCTACTAACAGTGCAAGAGAGTTGCCTTTTCTTCATATCCTCACCATCATTTATTGTTTGTAGATTTTAAAACATTATTTTAATTGGAGGCAAATTACAATATTGTGGGTTTTGCCATACATTGACATGAATCAGCCATGGGTATACATGAGTCCCCCTGTTCTGAACCCCTCTCCTGCCTCCCCCCCATCCCATCCTTCTGGGTTGTCCCAGTGCACTGGCTTTGAGTGCCCTGTTTCATGCATCGAACTTGGACTGGTCAGCTGTTTCACATATGGTAATATACATGTTTCAATGTTCTCTCAAATCATCCCACTTTCTCCCAGAGTCCAAAAGTCTGTTCTTTATATCTGTTTCTCTTTTGCTGTCTCTCATATAAGGTTGTCATTAACCATCTTTCTAAATTCCATGTATATGCGTTAATATACCATATTGGTATTTTTCTGTCTGACTTACTTCACTCTGTATATTAGGCTCCAGTTTCATCCATCTCATTAGAACGAACTCAAATGTGTTATTTGTATTAGCTGAGTTATATTCCATTGTGTATATGTACCACAACTTTCTTATCCATTCGTCTGCCGATGGACATCCAGGTTGCTTCCATGTCCTGGCTGTTATAAACAGTGCTATGATGAACGTTGGGGTACACATGTCTCAATTCTGGTTTACTCAGTGTATATGCCCACTAATGGGATTGCTGGGCCATATGGCAGTTGTATTTCCATTTTTTAAAGGAATCTCCACACTGTTCTCCATAGTGGCTGTACTAGTTTGCATTCCCACCAACACTGTAAGAGGGTTCCCTTTTCTCCACATCCTCTCCAGCATTTACTGTTTGTAGACTTTTGAATAGCAGCCATTCTGACTGGTGTAAGATGGTACCTCATTCTGGTTTTGATTTGCATTTCTCTGATAATGAGTGATGTTGAGCATCTTTTCATGTGTTTGTTAGCCATCTGTATGTCTTCTTTGGAGAAATGTCTATTTAGTTCTTTGGCCTGTTTTTTGATTGAGTTGTTTATTTTTCTGGAATTGAGCTGCATGAGCTGCTTGTATATTTTTGAGATTAATTCTTTGTCAGTTGCTTCATTTGCTATTATTTTCTCCCATTCTGAAGGCTGTCTTTTCACCTTGCTTATAGTTTCCTTCATTCTGCGAAAGCTTTTAAGTTTAATTAGGTCCCATTTGTTTATTTTTGCTTTTATTTCCTTTACTCTGGGAAGTGGGTCAAGAGGATATTCTGAGATTTATGTCAAAGAGTGTTCTGCATAAGTTTTCCTCTAAGAGTTTTATAGTTTCTGGTATTACATTTAGATCTCTAATGCATTTTGGGGTTTTATTGTGCATAGTGTTAAGAAGTGTACTAATTTCATTATTTTACATATAGCTGTCTAGATTTCTCAGCACCAGTTATTGAAGAGACTGTCTTTTGTCCATTGGACATTCTTGCCTCCTCTGACAAAGATAAGGTACTCATAGGGTGTGGGTTTCTCTCTGGGCTTCTGTCTTGTTCCATTGGTCTGTATTTCTGTTTTTGTGCCAGTACCATACTGTCTCAATGACTGTAGTTTTGTAGTATAGCCTGAAGTTAGGAAGGCTGATTCCTCCACCTCCGTTTTTCATTTTCAAGAATGCTTTGGCTATTTGGAGTCTTTTGTGTTTCAATATGAAGTGTGAAATTTTTTGTTATAGTTCTGTGAAAAATGTCATTGATAATTTGATAGGATTGCATTGAATCTGTAGATTGCTTTGGGCAGTATAGGTGTTTTCACAATATTGATATTTCCAGTCCAGGAACATGGTGTATCTGTTTATGTCAGCTTTGCTTTCTTTCATCACTATCTTATAGTTTTTTTGTATGAGGTCTTTTGTCTTGTTAGGTAGGATTATTCCTAGGTATTTTATTCATTTTGTTGCAGTGGTGAATGGAATTGATTTCTT
Organism: Redunca redunca; assembly: GCA_006410935.1. Taxonomy (NCBI): domain Eukaryota; kingdom Metazoa; phylum Chordata; class Mammalia; order Artiodactyla; family Bovidae; genus Redunca; species Redunca redunca. The sequence goes on from SJYQ01093040.1 coordinate 132,014, forward strand.
AATTTCTCTTTCTGATTTTTCATTGCTAGTGTATGGGAATGCAAAGGATTTCTGTTTATTGATTTTGTATCCTGCAACTTTACTAAATTCACTGATTAGCTCTAGTAATTCTTTTATAGTATCTTGTTAGTTTGATTAATATGTGTCTCAGTATGTTTTTCCTTGGGTTCATCCTGTTTGGGACTCTCTCTGCTTCTTGGATTTGATTGACTATTTCCTTTCCCATTTTAGGAAAGTTTTTGACTATAATCTCTTGAAAAAAATTTTCATATCCTTTCTTTTTCTCTTCTTCTAGCATTCCTATACTTCTGCCTCGGTTATTGTGCTATTGGTTTTTTTCTAGAAAAAAATTTTAATTTCACTAATTGTGTTGTTTATCACTGTTTGCTTTTTCTTTATTTCTTCTGCTGCTGCCGCTGCCAGATCGCTTCAGTCGTGTCCAACTCTGTGCGACCCCATAGATGGCAGCCCACCAGGCTCCCCCATCCCTGGTCCTTGTTAAATGTGTTAAATGATTCTTGTGTTTTCTCCATTCTCTTTTTGAGATCTTGGATCATCTTTATTATCATCACTCTGATTTTTTTCCCCTCAGGTAGTTTGCCTATTTTGTCTTCATTTATTTGATCTTGTGGGGTTTTACCTTTTTCCTTCATTTGCACGGTATTTCTGTTTTCATTTTGTCTAACTTTTACTGTGTTTGATGTCTCCTTTCCCCAGGCTGTCGGGTCTTGCTTCTGGTCTCTGCCCTTGGTGGGCCTGGTTAGTCCAGTGGCTTGTGTGGGCTTCTTGTTGGGAAGAGGTTGCCTGTGTCCTGGTGGGAAGAGGTTGAATTTTTTTCCCCGCTGATGGGCAGGGCTGTATGAGGTGATTATGTTCTGGGGTGTATGTGGGAAGTCTGTCTGCTAATGATTGGGTTTGTATTCCTGTCTTGCTTGTGGTTTGGGTGAGGCATCCTGCTCTCGGTGATGCCAGCAGATGGGTGGTGCCAAGTCTTGGATATAGGTGGAGGTCTTTGTGGGAGTTCCCACTGATTAATACTCCCTGGGATCAGGAATTCTCCAGCAGTCTAGGGTCCTGGACTCAGGACTCCCACCCCAGAGGTTCAGGTTCTACCTGTGATCGAGCAATCAAGATCCCACAAGCCATTTGTTATGGAAGTAAAAGGGATTAAAACAAACAAAAAACAATAAACAAACAAAAAACAGGAAACAAAAATGAACCCCAGACAAATGGTAAAAGTAAAATCAGACAAATAGTAGAAACAAAAGCAAAGGAACATACATATACACAGGAACATACAGACGCATACACACACCCCCCCGCCCAAAACAGACCAAAGAAAGCAAAGTACAAGAGAGTGAGTCAGTGAGCAAAGGAAGCCAAAACTGGTATCAGCCAATTAAAAACAAAACTAATTAAAACACAAAACAGAAAAAAAAGACCAAGGCAGAGTGCCAAGTGAGAAATAAAGCAAGGAAAAAAAAACAAGGCATGAAAAATAGAAGAAAAAAAAGAAAAGTTAAATAGAAATATATTAAAATGATCTGTATATATTAAATAATAACTGCAACAAGAAAAGAACAACAGCAAAAAATAAAGAAAAAATAACCACAGAGGCACAGAAAGCCAAAGTAGAAGTGGAAATATGTAAAGGAAATAAAAAATTTGATTAAAAACAAAACCAAAAAAGTTCTCAAAAGCCTCAGTAAAGATAGCAGTAATGAAACAACAGCCACAGCAACAAGAAAAAAAGAAGAGGAAAAAGATAAAATCCAGAACCAACGACAGAATGAATCAAAATATAAGAATAATAATAAATGTTTTTCTTGGGCCTCAGCTGTCAGTGTCCTTTCCCCCATTGTGAGCCACAGCCCACCTCTGCCTCCCTAGGAGGCCCTCCAGTACTGTGGCAGCTGGTCTCTGGACCTGCTGTAAGGACAGCTCAGGCTCTGATCTAGCCCTACTCCTGCATGTTCTTGTGTCCAGCGTTCCCAGCTGCCAGAGCTAGGGCTTTTTCTTTTGTGTGAATACTCACTGTCCTTTTATGTGGTCCATCTACATAGAGTCTACCTGCTAGATCGTGTGGATTTAATCTGCAGCTTATTCAGCTGGTGAAAAGGTTTTCGATCCTCTTAGTCACTCTTCCTCTGAAGCTCATTTGTGGTTTTATCCCTACCTCTGCATGTGGACCATCCCCAGGAGTTTGCTCCCGAGGCAGCCCTGGAGGGCTTGGGTCTGCCCCAGTGAGGACTGAGCGTGCAGGTAGTGCAGCTGCTTGAGTCACGGGAACCCCAGCAGCACCAGGGGCAAGAGATATGGCACTATTAGAATTCCCTTCTAGCTTCTGGCAGCTAATGCTTATAGGACCGCCCTGACTAGGGCCCTTCTCTATTGCTCACTGCCTCAGGCACTCAAAGGGCCCCCCTGTCTAGGGTGTTTCTCTACTGGTCGGCTGCCAGCGCTGGCGTTTGCAGAGAGAGAAGCTCCAGTGATGGTTTCACTCCCTGCACATGACTCAGAGGCAGTGCCCTGCCTCCATGGCTGCCCAGCATTCCTCTAAAAGCACTCCCCACCGTGGACTTCCTCCCCATAGCCAACAGCAGTCCTTGCTCTGGGATTCCTGTCCAATCCCCATGCCCCTCTAGCTCCCAGCCACCGTGCATTCTGGCGGCCTTGCGTCCCTGTCCGGAGTATGTAGGGCTGTGGCACAGATTTTCCGTGTGGTTCTCATCCATTCAGACTGTCACAAATGAGCTGCTGCAGTCTCCAGCAGTCTCAGATGCTTCCCCTCTGTCCCAACCGATGCCCCCATGTGGGGATCTGACCCCTGCTTCAGTTCCTCACCCCCCAGGTGCAGGTCAAGTCTTGTTCATTCTCCTCCTCCTTTTCCCTTTCTTCCTTCGTCTTACTGAGTTTTGAGTGGAGTTATATCTTCCTTTGGATGGTCAGAGGCTCCTGACAGTACCCAGCTGGTTCTCCGCAAGATCTTCTGTATCTGAAGATATATCCCTGATGCATCCATGGAGAGAGACATACTCCATGTCCACCGGCTCCTCCACCATCTTGACTGTTTTTTTTTGTTTTTTTTTTGAGTGAGAAAAAGACCTGGATACTTAAGAAAAACCTATGTTTTTGAATATAATCGCTTTACAGTGTTGTTTCTGCAGTATAATGAAGTGAATCAGCTGTATGTACACATATATCCCTCCTTCCCACTCCACCTCCATCCTCCCCTTCAAGGTCATCACAGAGTCCCGAGCTGAGCTGCTTTTGCTTTATAGCAGGTTCCCACTAGCTGTCTTACATATGCTAGTTTTTGTTTTGAGGAACTATTCCATACTTGGAGAAGGCAATGGCAACCCACTCCAGTGTTCTTGCCTGGAGAATCCCAGGGATGGGGGAGCCTGGTGGGCTGCCGTCTATGGGGTCGCACAGAGTCGGACACAACTGAAGCGACTTAGCAACAGCATTCCATACTACTCAGCAGTGGCCACAGGACTGGAAAAGGTCATTTTTCATTCCAATCCCAAAGAAAGGCAATGCCAAAGAATGCTCAAACTACCACACAATTGCGCTCATCTCACACACTAGTAAAGTAGTGCTCAAAATTCTCCAAGCCAGGCTTCAGCAATATGTGAACCGTGAACTTCCAGATGTTCAAGCTGGTTTTAGAAAAGGCAGAGGAACCANATTTCTTTGGAAGGACTGATGCTAAAGCTGAAACTCCAGTACTTTGGCCACCTGATGTGAAGAGTTGACTCATTGGAAAAGACTCTGATGCTGGGAGGGATTGGGGGCGGGAGGAGAAGGGGACGACAGAGGCTGAGATGGCTGGATGGCATCACTGACTCGATGGAGGTGAGTCTGAGTGAACTCTGGGAGTTGGTGATGGACAGGGAGGCCTGGCGTGCTGCGATTCATGGGGTCGCAAGGAGTCGGACACGACTGAGCGACTGAACTGAACTGAACTGATTCCATACTACTTAAGTTTTGAAATTCTTGGAATATAACTTGTTTTCTTTTCATTTAACTAGTATTTGTTGTTCCTCCTTTATGCCGTGTACTGTGGGTAACACTAAGGAGAATGTACATGATACATAAAAAGTAATTTCTTTCCTTTGGAATATAGGCTCTTTGAAGCTACTGCAGTTATAACAGCGAAAACCAGTATATGGTTAAGGACAAAATGCAGAGAAATATTAAGTGGTCTTGGAATTCAGGAATGATCAGCCTGGTCCCCTACTGCCCATGTTCTCCTTGTTGCTTTAAAGCAATTATATTCACAATTATATTCACTCACCGTAAAGCAGCCTTGTTACTCCTCTGATGGCTTTGTTCCATACTGTAGCCCGAGGTTTACCTGGCCTCTGACTCTTCTGACTTTGTCTCCTGTCATTGCCCCGTGGGCTCTACATATTTCTTTCAGGATCTTGACCCTCCATCCTCTCCCTGAGAGTGTCTTGCATATTTGTTCCTGTTCTGTCAGACCCTGGCCTTGAGGGAAACACGGCGCCCTCCTCCATTGTTGTCCATTTGGCATCACTCTTCTGCATCTTACTTTTTAGTGGTGTCTGTCTTGATACGCTGTATTTGCCTAAATTTGGGAGGCCCCAAACTGATTTCATTGCCTCCTTTCTTTCTCTCCTCCAGAAACAAACATTTGTTTGCCCTCTGTATCTTTGAGTCTGGGTACCACCATCCACCCAGGTTGTTTCTCCCTCAACTGGGATGCCACGATTTATGGGAAGTATCTGTGCCCCAGGTCCCTGTTCCCTGCCTCCTCCATCTCCCCTGTGTTCTCACGTGGCTCTGTCACCCCAGCCCTCTAGAGGAGCCTCTCCCTCATGGTGTCCTTCCACGCCCTCTTTTGACTTTGCCTTTCTGCTGCCTCTTGGCCCTCGACAGTCCAAAGCTTAGAGTTGTGGGTAAGGGTAAGAAAAGCCCCTTCCTGATCTCATCCAGTCTGCCTCCTCACCTCCTCTCAACAGTGCCCCCCACCTTTCTCCCCTCTCCCAAGACTCAGCCAAGCCTCATCTCCCGCCAGGCTATGAAGTTCACACAAACGTATCGCACCAGTTCTGAGTCTCTGTCTTTGCCCTTGTTTCTCTGTAGTCTGGGGCCACATCTGCCCCGTAGACAGAGAGCTCAGGCAGCACCCAGCTCAGACACTCACTTCTCTGCGAATCACAGGCTAGCGGCCCCGGGCAGAACTGTTCGTGCTCTCTCCTGTGCCTCTACTCTGTCCTGTTTATGTCTCTTTTATACCGGTTTTTGCACTCTGTTATAATGATCAGTGAGCAGGCGGGTCCCCCGTACTGGTCTATGAACTCTGACCTGAAGATTATGCTTTATGCATCCACTTATATCCCGTGTACTGGGCATCTTCACGGTGTTCAGTTCACCTTTTTTTGGGTGAAAGAAGAGTCATGTTGAATGGAGTTTTAAAACCTGGGGAGTTTTTGGCCATGTGTTTAATACTGAGTTTTGTTTTGTAAATATTCTTAATTGTGGTTTACTGTAGTTTATCTGCCCCCTTGCTGCTATAGTTTAAAGTGCAAATACTTTGTGAATCTGTTTGAGAAGGGTATGTTTCTAAATTTCTCTACTTTTGGTAATATGCTTTGTTCCACTGATGATGTGGGCCCATCTGGGTGGACTCCTGTTCCTAATTGAAATACTCCATTTACTGTACATATGCATCTAGTTCTCTTCTTTTCCTAGTTATACAGTATTTTCTAATAACTGCATCAAAAGATGTACAAGCGTAATGCATAATAAAGTGAAAAACAATTTTATGAATATTGTGTCTGGTTGGTCCTAGAGTAAATGACACAGTACAAGAGACCTTAAACTTGTTTTTTGCAGCCCTTGTAAAGTCTTGAGTTGGGTGGGTTAATTTGAACACAGTTTTAAAAACTAGAGCAAGAGAGTGAGTGAGTGACAGTCGCTCGGTCACGTCCAACTCTTTGTGACCCCATGGACTGTAGCCTGCCAGTCTCCTCTGTCCATGGAATTCTCCCGGCAAGAATACTGGAGTGGGTGACCATTGCTTTAATCACTTGAAGTAAAGCAGTCACCCAGTAGAATGTTTCATCTTTAAAAAATCATTTGTTTCTTAATTATTTTAAGGTCATTAAATGTCTAAATGCCTTTTTTACAAATCCACAATTATATGCTCTTAGGTTTTAAACAAAATGTCTTATAGCTCTTGTTTATATTTTATAGACTCTTAAATTACTAATAATTTACATAATCATCAGTGATTTGGCTTCATGTGTTTAATCCTGTTCAACATGCTATTTAAATTAAACTCTATGACCAAGGAAACACAGTTACGAATGCAGAATGTTTCTTGATAATAAATCCAAGATTAGTTTTGCTTTTGACTTTGACTTAAGCTCCATGGAGTTTAAGTGAAAAAAAAAAAAGAATGCCATTGGGTTAAGTCATAGGCCATGTGGAAGAAGACAGCCTTGGTCTCCAGGCACCTGCCCACGCCTGAGCTGTCACACTGTCGGCTTCTGGGGGCCTGGCGAGGGTCTTAGCTGCAGGCGTCATTTTAAGTGAAAGATATTTCAGTTCAGAAAAGTTCTTCAAACTCCTTAATATCCTCAGTGGAAGTATACGTTAGAATGTAGTGTGTATTTATAACCCACATTCCAGCCGTGAGATGTGAACCAGGACTCCAGTAGACATGTTTGATTTTAAGGGTTTTCTGGTAGGTGAGGGTCCTGACTTCACTCTGAGGTTATCAGCAGGGGCAGAGGGTAGAGAAGCGGGTGGGACCCTGGGAGGTGGGAGAAGTGTGTGAGAGGGTCCATTCCTGACAGTTGGGTTCATTCTGCCAGTGCACACGAGACGAAGCCTGAGATTGTAGATCTTCACTCTGTTGGTTAGGGGTAGCCTGTCTAAGCCACTCATTCCAGAGGTTCCCTAAATACAGGTAATACTGGCTAACTGCATCCAGAAATCTTTATGGTAAAGTGTTACAACTTTCTCCTGGGAACACTTACTTGAAGATCTGCCCACATTTTCCAAGCCCTAGTCCTTACTTTCCACCTCAGATGTTACTCCTATCTGTAAGATTCATAATTTTGGTTTTCAGATTCACAGACATTACTTAAGAATTTCAGTTTAAATGAATTTCACTTGGCCATTCACCAGCTTCCTTAGTTAAATTCCATCCCATGTTATATTTTAGTTTATTGAGTTGAGGATGTCTTGGGATGAATCATTCAACCACAGTTAAGTACCTCCTTTATGGAGAGGTCTCAATTAGGTACTAGAGGCAGAATTAGAATAAGAACTTAGAGTCAGGGGAAGATATGCATATAAAAACAAATATGTGTAAAGCAATGAGCCACAAAGACATCAGTGTATATAAAGAGCCTTAAGACCTCAAAAACCTGCATGGGGTGGGATGTTCCTCTGCATTCTTAGGGTGGCCACAGAATGTATCATCCAAACTGACATACTTCTGAAAGTGAAAGGGTGGTTTTGATCATTGGGCTGGGATAAGAGCATTAAACCTGGGCTGTCTGGGGCTGGTGGGGGTGCACGCTTGCCCTCTGCACTTATCACTTGCACCTGACTTGGTCTGGGTTTCACCATGCTGCCATGCCTATTTCCTGTCATCATCTACCTTGCACAATTATATATAATGGTTGTCATGTGCTGTATTAAGTGTTAGTACAGCAGGATGGATCTGATTTGAGCCAATTTTTTGCTTCCATGTAGGAAGCACGTTTCAGAGAAGGCAGTGGCACCCCACTCCAGTACTCTTGCCTGGAAAATCCCATGGATGGAGGAGCCTGGCAGGCTGCAGTCCATGGGGTTGCAAAGAGTCGGACACAATTAAAGCGACTTAGCAGCAGCAGCAGGAAGCGCATTTAGTGCATGAAACAAAAGTACTTGGAGAATAACAGGCGGCCTGTGGCAGAAGCATTTTATATGGTGTGATTTGTGAAGAGTCAAAAAAGTGTTTCTTGAAACACCTGACATGTTTGAAATAAAGATACTAGAGTGGTCTGGTGGTGTTCATTTCAACCACTCACCCCATGCTTGTGGGCAGCCAGGTGCTCAGCCGGATCCTGAGGATCAAGAAGGTGGAGAGTGGATGAGGGGGTGTGAGGGGAGATGAGGCCACTGTCTTCAAGAAGTCTCAGCTCTGAAGGGGCAGGCAGCTGAGTTTGAGCAAAGTATTGCTGGAGCCTAGACAAGAGCTTTGCCAGAAAGAAGGGGTCAGAACCTGGGTGAGGTGGGGAAGGAGAGCTTTGCCAGCAAGGAGGCTGCAGAAATTAGTTTGAAAACCCTGTGTATTTTCAACTCCATTTTTTCCCCTCTTTAATCTGTGTGCTTCTCTTTCTCTTTTTCTCCATTTCTTTTCTTTCTTTCTTTCTTTTTTTTTTTGTATTTTAGCCTCACTGCATGGTATGGTTCCCTGACCAGGGATCAAACCTGGACGCTTAGCAGTGTAAACACCAAGTCCGAGCCACTAGACCAGCAAAGAAGTCTTCCATTTCTTTCTTTTCTTCATGTACCCTCTGCCTTGAGCTTCTTCCATCCTCTGTCCTTTTGTTTTATGGTTTTTAAGCTCAAGGTATGCACAAGGAGATGGGAAGAAAGGAATAACAACAACTATTTTCTTAATGTGGCCTACTATGCTAAGTAGTGTACATGCATGATCTCTTTTACTCCTCAGAACAATTCTCTAAGGTTTGTATGTGGTCAGAATCTCCTGTTACAGATGAGAGGAAAGTAAGGCTCATAGAGGGTCAATAATTTGATGGGGACCATACAGGAAGTGGGAGGGATGGAATTTGAACCCAGCCCCTACTGTGCCCGTGTTCCCTGGGTTTGAATATGATGCCAAAAATTCAGCTTCTGTGTACATGCATGCTAAGTCACTTCGGTCATGTCTGACTCTTTGTGACCCCATGGACTATACCCTGCCAGGCCATGGGATTTTCCAGGCAAGAATACTGGAGTGGGTTGCCATGCCCTCCTCAAGGGGATCTTCCCAACCCAGGGATCGAACCCACATCTCTTCTATCTCCTGTGTTGGTGGGTGGGTTCTTTACCACTAGTGCCATCTGGGAAGGCCTCTCTGTACACTGGTGCCAAATCAGTTCTTGGGGACGGAGTTTTGGGTAAAGTAGAGAAGGATAGGTTTATTGCCTTGCCAGGCAAAGGGGAACACAGCAGGCGAATCCCTTCAAAACTGTGTGTGCCAGCTTTGGAACAATAGTGACAAGTTTTATAGTAATGGTTCAAAGAGGACATATCAGCTCATGGACATTCTTCTGATGGGCCAGTGGTGAGGTAAGTAGGCGTCAGCATCATCAACTTTCAGCGCCAGCTGTCTGGGGTATACATGCTTATGGGCAGCATACCATCATCAATCATTAACTTCTCCCAACGGGAGGGGGTTTCTTTGGAAAATTGTTGTCTGTTGTTTGATCACTAAGTCCCATGTGTGACTCTTTGTGACCCCATGGACTGTAGCCTGCCAGGCCCCTCTGTCCATGAGATTTCTTAGGCAAGAATACTAGAGTGGGCTGCCATTTCCTTCTCCAGGGGACCTTCCTGACCCAAGAATCGAATCCAAGTCTCCTGCATTGGCAGCTGGACTCTTTATCACTGAGCCTCCTTGGAAGCCCCATCTGCAGAATAGCTCAAAGATACTGTTGTGTGTATCCCTTGGTGGGGGAACAGGACCTTGCCCAAGTCTGCTCTTCACTGTTTCTCCCTAGTCTCACATCCCCTCCCTTCTCTAATTAACAACTGCTTGAATCTGCCCATTGGAACTCTGGGAAGGTCATGGAGACTGATGAAGGCTATTGCTTATAATCAAAGACATGGGGGGCACAGAAAGGCCTTGTGCCCAGGAGCCCCGCAGGACCCTGCACAGTATCAGATACAGGCCACCTACAGGGCATGATTTCAGTGGTTGGCCACACTTTCACTAACGCTGATAGACAGGGGAGAAGGTTCCTCCTATTCACTTACCTTTTCATTCTATGCCATTTTGCCCACCTCCTAAAATTTTTCCAAAGCATTTAACTTGGCTTTACTTTGCTGATCTCCCTTTCTCAGGAGACTGGAGCGCAGGCTGCAGGCTTATAAGCTTCAGCAGGAAACATGATTTTAAAACAAGTGTTTCTTTTCACATTCACCTTAATGTTCTCTTTAACTTTTATTGAAGTTAAAAGGCTATTTAAAGAAAAATACTGAGTCCAGATAAGATGCAGATGTGGACAGGTTGTGAAGGTGCTGTGGGAAAGCCTAATCTGGGAGAACATGCCTGCCTCAAGGGAGGAATTAAAGACAGAAGATGAAGGCCAGACAACCCTCAGGGGAAAGTGTTAGCATTTTTTCAGCTAGGAGTCAGCAAGGGCTGGTGATTCTGTCCCATTTGCTGCCTTTTCCTTTCTTTCTGCCTTTTCTTATATGTTTGTGGCAAAACGTTTTGAATCTGTTTGGCTTAATGATCCTTCTATCAGACATGTACTGATTTATAACTTTATAGTCGACTCTCTGCCTGCATTGGCGGTGGAAATGGGAAATTGTTGAAATGGTTATCTTTAAAACAGAAAAAGAACAGTTTGCAGGCCGAGGGCCTTAATCTGGTGTTTTTTAGTGAAGTTACTCATCATGTCCAACTCTTTGCAACCCCATGGACTGACTGTAGCCCACCAGGCTCCTCTGTTCATGGAATTTTCCAGGCAAGAATCCTGGAGTGGGTTGCCATTCCTTCTCCATTTTAGTTCTTAGAAATAGCTAAATTTTCCCATTTCTTTAAACTACATAGTTACAGCCCACTAAGTGGTAATTCTCTTTTTCTTTCTTTCTTTCTTTTTTTTTTTTAAGGACAGTGCAATTAGATTTTAGCAAGATTGAGATTTCAGTGTCTTTTGGTCTATTTGTCAGGACAGACCACAAGCAGTTTGCAAGTGTCCATGAACAAATCAGGTTAGCAATACATTGAAACCAGCGCAAATAGATTGTCCTCATCACCACATAGACAAAACAGTCAGGAGATGGGCTTGGTGCGGTAAGCACAAATGGCATGATATAATGAAGTTGTATTCCATTAAGCTCTTGTGTATGGGGAGCAAAATGTCATCACCTGAATGTGGCTGCATTTCTGTGATACAACCTCATCTGTTCCGTCAACTAGTTTTGCTCTGATCAATAAGCAGTTTTCTGTGGCCTTTCACTGCTGTCAGATGTCATTGAGTGATGTAAATGCACGTCAGAAACTAGAAACTTGACAGCTCACCCAGAGTGGGAAGGGAGAGAGGAGCGGGAAATCACAGCAGAAGACATGCTTGACAGCTGACATCTCCTCAGGGTAACTGACTGGATATTGTAGCAGCCAGCGCTTTTCCCCATAGAAACACCAAGGAAGACGATCCCGGAACGTGTTAAATACAGAACAGATGTCCTGAAATAATTTAAGGGAAAAGTTATTATTGTGAACTGAAGCATAGTGATTGTGTAAATTGTTTAGGTAAAATCCACCAAAAGTAACTAGTTGCTCTTTATTTTTTTTTGACTAAGAATGATCTAGGCAGATGACAATATATTTCTACCCATTTTCTCCATCACCCACTGCCAAGACTACAATTAGGAAAGTTTGTGTCAATCCAGAAAGAGATGTAGCCAAAAAGACTTTTGTTATAACAGTATCCATGTAAGACAATATTATGTAGCAGTAAAAGGAGGGAAAGGACAGTCTTCATATCCTCCTATGGGAAAATGCTGGGGTCCATTGCTAAGTGAAAAAGCAAGAGGTAGAAATGTGCTGCCTTTGGTGTTAAAGTGAAGAACGTAAGGCTGACTCAGTCAGATGTGCACATAGCGAGGCTGAAAGGGCCTGTTCACAGCATCTGAAGCAGGGTGCATGGTGCAGCCTGGTCACAGAGTGTTGGGGTTTCAGGGGAGGTATCACTGTGTATGTTTTCATATCTTTTTTTTTTAAGCTTTTAAAACCATAGGAACATATTACCTATTTAAAATATTGAATTATAAAAAAACATTTATTTCACATATAAAACTGTTAAATGTGCAAAAGGAAATACAGTAGTTACCATATTTAACAAAGGACACATATTCCAAGACCAGTCTTTCTAGACTCTTCATTTCCAAAGTGAGTCAAAGACATTAAGCTGTATTAAATGAGGGGTCATTAAATACTAGTTCAAATAATTTTAATAGCATTGACTAAAATTCAGGGATACTTAGGTCATGAAAATGTTTTTTTAAAACCTTTGTTGAGTGCTTACTATATGCTAGACACCCTACAGTGAACTTGTAAGTATTAACTCATTTAAATCCTCACAGAGAAGGTGTTATTTCTATTTAACAGATGGAAATGTTGATGCCCAGTGAGTTTAAGTAACTGTAGGCTAAGAGTCAGACAAGACTGAGCGACTGAACTGAACTGAGACACCCAGCCAATAATGCTGGAATATGAACCTGGGTTTTTGGTTTCCAAGGGTAAGTCTAGAGTCTGAATAGCAGAGTGGAGAGAGATATATGCAGCCCAGGGCTTTGTAACCCTGAGGACAATGGCCTTAGCCTGTCCGTCTCATCAAGGTAGGTGTCTAGTCTTTCAGTCATGTCTGACTCTTTGTGCCCCCACGGACTATAGCCCGCCAGGCTCCTCTGTCCATGGCACTTCCCAGGCAAAAATACTGGAGTGGGTAGCCATTCCCTTCTCCAGGGGATCTTCCTGACCCAGGGATCGAACTCGAGTCTCTTGCATTGGCAGGCGGGTTCTTTACCACTGAACCACCTAGGAAGCCCCGTCAGGAATAGAGCACAGTGTTAAATCGCAGGGCTGGCCTTACGCTCCTAGGTTTCCCTGTTAGGATGACTTCCTCCCAGCTGCTATTGCAGTCATAATCATATACTTACAAGTAATTCATCTCTAGCTCTTCTCTGGGTTCCATCAGGGAGAGACTGTCTCTCTGCCCCACTGTATGCCAGCTCAGAGCCTGATCCACCAGGGTACTTAAAAATTACTCGCCAAGGGAATGACTTATTTTCAGAGGAAGGCCCTGTAGTAATGACTGGATCACATTACGTTGGGGTGGTTATCTTTTGCAAACTACCTAATGGAATAATCCTTTCTAGTGCATGCTTTTCACTATTGAGGAATGCAGCTTTGAGGCCAGAGTGGACTGAGGGCTTGTAGGTTCAAGGCAGAAGGATATCAGTTTATTCTATAAATAGTCAACCATCACTATACTATTAGGAGTAGCAACTGTAAAGGGAGATGATTAGGAAGTTGCAATCACCAGAGATAAAGTTTACTTTGACAGTGGGAAATGTAATTAAAAGAATCCAACATAACAGAGTTGCATTAGAACTCCCAGGATCTGAGGCACTCTTTGCCTCCTGTCTCGGTGTCCTGAGACCTCCCGTCTCCTGGGCTTATCCCCTGGACTACAGCCCAGGCTTCTGCTTTCCTCATGGTCATCACGTCGCCACTATTTTGCTGTCGCTTTTACTTTTGAAGTTCTTTTCCCTTTATTTCAGGACCCAGGTTGTAAGAATATGGTGGTGGTGGTTCAGTTGCTGAGTCGTGTCCGACTCTTTGCGACCCCATGGACTGCAGCACACCAGGCTTTCCTGTTCATCACCAACTCCTGGAGTTTGTTCAGACTCATGTCCATTGATTTCATGATGCCATCCAAAAATCTTATCCTCTGTCACCCCCTTCCCCTCCTTCCCTCAGTCTTCCCCAGCATCAGGGTCTTTTCCAGTGAGTCAGCTTTTCGCATCTGGAGGCCAAAGTATTGGAGCTTCAGCATCAGTCCTTCCAATGAATATGCAGGGTTTCCTTTAGGACTGACTGGTTCAAAATAGGGCCATCCCGACTGGTCTTCCAAGCCCTAGCCTGAGGCAAGACGGGTACTGATGACTGAGTGATGGAGGAGGGAAGGATATTAGATGGGGTGACTGTTGAGAATGGAGACAGAGTAAGTGATTCCTGGCCATCATTCCCTTTAATCAGACTGAGGTGGCGAGCAGGGCAGGTGGCTGCTACTCTTGGATATGTGAAAAACTCTGCTTTGATTATATCAGTCCCTTCCCTATCCATCCCCTTTTGAAGACTGGCTTGCTTTGTCCTCAAGCGCTTTCCACAATGCATGAATAGGCTACCCATACTCCCAGTCATGTGCTGGGTAGGAACCAGGCCCTTGGTTGGTACTTCCTTCCTATACTTTCAGAATTATGTCACCAGCCTAATCATTACACAGTTTTGACAGAACTCAGAGTTGATCTTTGTAACATGGAATCCCAGTTGTAAGTGGAATGCATCGCTTCATCCTGATGAACGCAAACCTAGAGCTTGTAGATTATAACCCATCTTTACTTGGATCCCCATCATCAGATACTTAGCATGTAGAGTTTATCTGGGGGCCTCAGAGTTCTTCCCCTACAGTATCCTTTCTGGGACAAGTGAAATAGTTCTGATTCTCTTTCAAAATGCTCTTCTCTCAGTGTCTTACCCCGATGGTGACTTTGGTTTTCGTATATCCATTGATTTTCACTCTTTTCCATTTCACCTAAGTGGGCAACGGACTTCACCCTTGGTCCAGCACTGAGAGGGCCCTGAGAATGCCTTCTGCTTTTGCATTCTCCTTCAGCCAGCCTTTATAGTATTCCTGACTCCCAAAACCTCTCCTCTCCCTTCACCCCCAGTCCCACCCCTACTTTTTTCTTGATCTGTTTCCTCTGGAGACACCTGCAAACTGTCTTTATTGCCTGAGGGGGCCTCCACACATCCCCTGTGAGGTGGAGGACAACCAAGCCCCACTATTCCTTCTTAGACCAGTGCCTACAACCTACAGTGGTTTTCTCTGTTGTCTTAACCAGCAGAACAGCCTTCTCTTGGTCTTGTGTGGGTGAGGAAGGGAGAATAGCCTTTGAAGTGAGGGGTCTTAACTATTCAACTTTTAAAGGGTGAGTTTAATAATTGTTATATGACTGAGTTCATTTTAAATTTAATATATTGTAATTATAACATGCTTGCATGAAAATGTCCGAAACATAAAAGTTTCAGTGTGAAGCAGAACACTGGAGAAGACTTTAATAATTTCCTACTCAGTCCTCCCCTATCCACTCTGAACCCTTTGGAATGCAACATTTTGCAGTCAGCATGATTTTTCTGCACATCTGATCACGTTGGCTCCTGCTTACCAGCAATGAGCAGCTCCTCATTGCTCATTTGGTAAAGGCCAGTCAGTCTTTAGTGTGGCTTAAGGGGCCCAGTGTGGTCTGGCTCCTCCCTTCCCAAGGATCCTTTCTCCTGGCCCTGAGTTTTAGTCTCACAGTCCAGCCACTCAAATGAACCTTCTGTAGTTAAAGTAACCTTGTCCCTTGGCCCTGCTCACCTCCCCCTGAGGCTTCAGGTCTCAGTGTCTGCATCACTTTCTCGAGGACTTAGCCCTGACTGGGGTGTCCTGTTTCAGTAATTGTCCTGTCTGGCAGAGCATGTGTAAGGCAATTCATTGTGCTGGTAGTTCCCTGAACACAACAGCGTCTCGCACATGTTTACATGTAGAAGTGAACTGTACAATTTCACTAGAGGGATGGATGGGTAGATAGATAGGCAGACAGACAGACAGACAGAGTGGGATCAGAAGTGAGAGTAAATGACCCTTCAGGGTAGCATGGCTACCTAATATCAGAATTAACACAAAACCCAGAGGACTTTGCACCGTATCTAGTTTTTCAGAGTCTGTGTCCACACGTGTGGCTTGTTCATTCTGATGCGTGAGCAAAGTGTGCTCCTGAGTGGGCTGGATCTCTGCTTTTTGTTCCCAGCTCCTCTGTGGATTTGGGTCCTTTGGGTGCATTTTCTGTGGCCCCTCTTAAGGTTCATCACTGGATTTGTTCTCTTGGTGTTTCAAAGCTGAAAGTCGAATGTTTAGCCCCTTGTCTTAATTCTTTCAAGTGACTATTTCAGATTTTGTGTTTATAATTATTTTGCATTTTAGAAGCTTTTACTCTGGATCTCGGTCTCAGGGCCTCCTTGGAAAATGTGGTCTTTATCTTTAACATTCTGCATCTCAGATTTTATGTTAGTTATTTCTCTGGCTTAATGACATCCTGGCCCGTACTGACTCACTCTAAAGAAAGGGGCTGTTTACTTAACAGTGGCATGCAGTCTGTTTACTTAACAGTGGCATGCAGTCTGTTTTCCCCAAACACAATCTTTGACCAGAAAATGGGTTGAATAGTAGTCCTTCACATAAGCTGCCTGAAAGCTGTCCGTTCAGCCTTATCTAGTGGGTGACTTGAAGTGTGGGCTCATTATGCTTGCATGGCAAATTCTTAAGTCACAATCCTTTTCTCAGCTTTAGACTATATGGAAAATTTACTAGCTGGCCTCACTTTTGTTACTGGGGTCAATATAACTTCACCATGATTCCTGTACTCATTTGCTCAGTAAATAGTCAAAGATTGCATTTGCTCCCCCAGGGTAAACATCTTTCCTTGCTCCTCAAATGCCACAGGGAAAGACCTCTGGTCCTGCCATGGCTTCTCCATGGAAAAGACTCTTGTCTCCTGCGACAGCGATGTTCTTAAAATGTAGCTTCCACCTTGAAGGGTGATTCAGTATGGACATAGTATACAGGTTTTCAACTTAGAATTAAAGGAAGAACCATGTGGTTTGTTTGCCTGATGGCTCCTGTTTCCCATTTTTTCCCCCTGGACTTCTAATTTGGTTTTTAGACCTCATGAAGGAGGATTTGAAGAAATCACTACAGCATGGTTTTGAGTCTGCAATTGTCCCTTCAGATAATGGTGGTAGTGATGATGCTCAATGTAACCTTTAAAGCTTCGGTGTGAGGGTGAACAGTCATAGGGACAGGGGCTTCTGTGGCCTTATTCAGCAATTAATTTTGCAGAAAAGCTACTCATGATTGTATTCCAGAAGACAAACCCCCGATTAGCTATGAGGCTTCTGAAAAGTCATCCACTTTCCTCATTCTCAGTCTTCTTATCTTTAAAATAATGACAGTATCCTGCACCTCTGCCTCTCATGAGTTAATAAATAATATCATAATATTAAGATAAAGTTGAATGGTCTGAGATAAATGCTGAATGGTCACTACATGCCCACCAAATGTTTCAGAGGCATTTGATTTGGGGACAGTGGCTCCATTCAGAGTTTGTTGTTTGTGACTATATAGCAGACGTTCCACTATTTGCCTATAGATAGAAAGCCATATTATATAGTTTGGATAACTGTCAAAGAAGCTGCGTCCTCCATTTCATATGCACAGCTATTCCTTAGGACATTTTGGAAAATTAATTTGGTCTATATCACTAGATAGCACTTTTATATACTGCTTTATATTTATATTATTAATATTAATTGTATGGTTTTTTTCCACTAAATTTTAAGCTTTGGAAACTGTGTGTGTATAATACTGAGCCTACCAGAGATTAAGCATTTAATAAATAGTTCATAGAACTTTAGGCTGAAAGAATACTTGGTAGCCATCTAGTTTAACATTCTCACATATTAATATTTATAGATGTATGGGGAAAAAAAAGGAGATCCAGGGGAATTAAGTCCTTTACCAAAGTCATAAAGTCCTGGAGAAAGAGCAGAGTGTAGCCTTTCTGAAATGTCCTTTCCTGCCCTTTCCAGCACAGAGCACTGCCTTTGAATAAAGTTTAAATGCAGGTTTGAAGAAAGCATGCTCTATATATTGTTTTAAACATGTCTCCCCATATACAGATTCAAGGGTGTATATGTCGAATCCATAGAAAAATTCATTTTATACTCTTAGTGCAATTACAACTTTTTACCACTTATTAAGACTTCAGAGATACAAACCAGTAGCTCAGTAATTGCTTTCTTGAATCTGCCTTTAATAATTACATTTAGTAAAGCTGTATCGAAAATTAGAAAGGCAGAGACTAATGGAAAACTAGATTTTTCACTGAATTAGAAAGCAAGACAATCCATATATTGACAACACTTCAAGTTGAAACAGATCAGGAAAACTGTTTTGGACTGTTTGTGCAAAGAGGCAAACCTGGGCCTTGATGGGCAGTGGCACACACATTTTATGGAAGCAGAGAAACTCTAAGAGATTTCATGTAAATCGGCATGTTGAGAGGAGAGAGTCCAGGTCTGATTTAGAGACAAGTCATTTGAATCTTTTAAAGCCTGGAATTTCTCCTTCGTGCTAACAAAGCAGTAAAAAAAATGAAGAATTGTGTTAATGAAGTAGGAATATCTTTGGATTAAAAAAAGCACAAAACTCAGTTGGAGGCCATATCTTGCAGTCAGAAGCAAACCTGGACAGGAAAGTGCTGGAGGGCTTCTTTTAACTTGCTTCTGTAGGGTTTGGTGCAGTGTTTTTACTTTGTTGCCAGAAAAATTAGTCATTTTAGTTATATTTATTTCAGAACGCCTATTAAAGGGATCCCAACAGTAGATTAACTCCAGGTTGTTCAGATATTAGAGAAATAATTTAAATGAGATATAATGATGTTAACTAGAAAAGCAAAACAAAACGGGCACCTCAAGGACCTAATGAATCCCGCATGGAACTCTTCTCAATGGTATGTGCCAGGCTCGGTGGGAGAGAGGTTTGGGGGGAGAACGGATACATGTATATGCCTGGCTGAGGCCCTTCGTTGTTCACCTGAAACTATCACAACACTGTTAATTGGCTATACCCCAATACAAAATTTAAAAAAACAAACTTGGTACCTCTTCACCTGTCAGATGGACAGTGTGCTTTGTCACAGTAGCAAGAGAAGGGTCTGCGTAGCCAACTAATGGAACCACTCTCCACTGGCACCAGACTGGCTGCAGAGTTCACCCCCGTCGGGACCCAGGGCACCCTTTCATACTGTAGAGGCACAAGGTTGTTAGCAACTTCAGAAAAATGCCTTTCAAAGAACCTGCTTTTACATGTCCCTTTATCCTAGTCATCCTAGATGCATCCTTTTAATAGCAAACTGTTGGCCACATCCATCCTTTCCCGAGTAAGTGTGAGTATGTGCTCACAACCTCTGACAATGGGATGTTGTACATTCCCCTCCAAGGCAAGAGGAAGTGTCTAGGAACTAGAGAACTCAGGTGAATAGTCACATACAGGGCCTACTACATCGCTTTCAGACCAAGGAAGAAAGAGGGGTGAGCATTTTGGAAAAGAAAAAGAAACAGTGGGACGAGAAGTGAGCAGAGGACGTGTGGTCTAGTCTCTCTGAAAGCCATTGTCTGGCCCAGATCAGTTTAGGGCTTACATTTGAAAGAGCACCCTGATTTCACAGCCAGATATTGCACACACAGTAGGGAAGATGGGGCATGCGTGCATGCTCAGTTGTGTCTGACTCTTTGTGACCCCATGGCATATACATGGCCCACCAGACTCCTCTGTCCATGGGATTTCCCAGGCAAGAATACTGGAGTGGGTTGCTATTTCCTCCTCCAGGGGATCTTCCCAACCCAGGGATCGAACCCTCCTGTCCTGCATCTCCTGCATTGGCAGATGGGTACTTAACCACTGAGCCTCCTGGGAAGCCCTAGGGGAAGATAGCTGCTGCTGCTGCTAAGTCGCTTCAGTCGTGTCCGACTCCCTGCGACCCCCATAGATGGTAGCCCACCAGGCTTCCCTGTCCCTGGGATTCTCCAGGCAAGAACACTGGAGTGGGTAGCCATTTCCTCTTCCAATGCATGAAAGTGAAAAGTGAAAGTGAAGTCGCTCAGTTGTATCCCACTCTTCGTGACCCCATGGATTGCGGCCTACCAGGCTCCTCCGTCCATGGGATTTTCCAGGCAAGAGTACTGGAGTGGGGTGCTATTGCCTTCTCCGCTAAATTTGCTATTTGGTGAGACAGAGAGAGAAAAACAACTGAATAGAATCTGACCCTGAAGACAGTGATTTTGAACAATAGGGTACACATGCGCAGTTGTGAATGAGTTAACATTTATTTGCCCTGATCATTGGTTATGTAAAACAGAGCACAGAATACGTGCATATGGCACAGTCCCTGCTATGGAGTGGATGTGAAGAAAAATACATGTGACAAAGCAATATACGGTTGTTATTTTATACATAAGTAAAATACTAAGACATTAGAAAGCATCTGGTCAACACCCTCATGTTATAGATGATGAAAGGGCATAATACTCAGAAGTGGTTTTTCTATCTTTATGGCTAATAAGGATCAAAGACAAACCTGGAACTCAGAATAGCTGATTTACAGCTTATTTCCTCTCATTAGAGAGAATAGATGGGGAAACAGTGTCAGACTTTATTTTTGGGGGGCTCCAAAATCACTGCAGATGGTGATTGCAGCCATGAAATTAAAAGACGCTTACTCCTTGGAAGGAAAGTTATGACCAACCTAGATAACATATTAAAAAGCAGAGACATTACTTTGTCAACAAAAGTCGGTCTAGTCAAGGCTATGGTTTTTCCAGTGGTCATGTATGGATGTGAGAGTTGGACTATGAAGAAAGCTGAGCACTGAAGAATTGATGCTTTTGAACTGTGGTGTTAGAGAAGACTCTTGAGAGTCCCTTGGACTGCAGGGAGGTCCAGCCAGTCCATCCTAAAGGAGATCAGTCCTGGGTGTTCATTGGAAGGACTGATGCTGAAGCTGAAACTCCAATACTTTGGCCACCTGATGCGAAGAGTTGACTCACTGGAAAAGACTCTGATGCTGGGAGGGATTGGGGGCAGGAGGAGAAGGGGACGACAGAGGATGAGATGGCTGGATGGCATCACCAACTCGATGGACATGAGTTTGGGTAAACTCCAGGAGTTGGTGATGGACAGGGAGGCCTGGCATGCTGCTATTCATGGGGTCGCAAAGAGTCGAGCATGACTGAGCGACTGAACTGAACTGAGAGAGTATTATCACTCAAAACTTGAGTAAACAATATGAGATATCTTCAATGCAGAAAAACTGGAGGCAAAAACCTTGAAAAGTGAAAAGAAGAAAAAACATTATTCATCCCTTCAGAACATTTTAGTGGTTTTTTTTTTCTTCTGACTTTTATAGTACATAACATATACATACACATGATTATGTATTTCGTTAAACGCAAAAGTGTCCTCTCTGTAGCTTGCTCTTATCTCTAGCAAGTTAACATCTCATTTCATGTTAATAAATCTATGACATGTGAATGTTCTATGTTTATTAACTATTTCTACTAAATATTAGGTTGTTCACATTTTTATAATTTATGGATATACTTTTTCACTTTTGAAAGTCATATTTCAGTTTCAGTTTGGTGCCACTGTGTTGAGCAAATAATTCATATCAACTTACATTCACATGTTAGTTGAGAAATAATTATTCTTAAACATTTTTGTTCTATGTTCTTCATATGTATCTTTGCAGATTAATGTACTTTTGTAGTCCGTCTCTGAAAAGCTATATAATAAAATGGATATAGCTCCTCTTTTCTACTCTCGTCTATTTAAATTGAATGTACTATTTATCTCTGAGGGCCAAGCAGCTCACCCATCTGGAAATGCTTTCATGTTTCCATATTACACTGATCTTGTACGTTTCAGTTTGTAAAATTTAGGATCACTTTGGCAAAGCCTTGGTGAGGAGTAGAGTGCTCAGACACTCACAGAGCAAGCGTTTGGAAAAGGGAATGGACCAATCGTGGCCGCAGGTGTTAATTCCCTAGATGGTGAACCAGTTTCTTTTGTCCGGGAAAGGACTTCATCAGAGAGTTCCCTTCAAATCTGTGTTGTGCTCTGTGGGGGGATGCCTGGCACAGGGTTCTCAGTTGCACCAACTCTGCCCGTGCAGGAACACAATGAAGAGAGAGAAAGCAGGTGATCGCGGCCAGGTGTTGAAGGTGATTAAATTGTGCGTGTCTAGTACATTCAATCTAGAGGTAAGGCTTAGGGAAAGGCTTCATCCTTCCTGCCCTCGGGAGCAGTTTTAGACTTTTCAGATGCTGGCTGCTTTAGATTTAGCTCGGGCCCTTGGGGATGGCAGGAATTAGAGTTAATGCTTTTTTGGCTTCTCTATAGAGACCACATATGTTATATTACTAAGGTAAAAGTGACTCATACAAACAACAGAATCTTGCAAAATGATTCTATTTTTGCAAGTCAACCCTTTTTCTTGAATTCATCGTTCTGTATCTTTAAAGGAGTCAGACAAATTAAGTGATTATGATATATCATTTAACTAGGAAAATCTCTTTGTTTAGGGTAAAAGAAATCAATACAAGGAACTCTTGGAATATTTCTTTTTTCTTTCCTCTTTAGCAGCTCCTTCTATATGGATTTAGAAATGCTGATTCTACATGAAGAATGATAGTGATACATGTTGAGGCCTGGCCTCCTTAGACTGCAAACTTCTCTCTAAAAGTCTTTGACAGTGGTGTCTGTTATATGGATTTAGAAAAGGTGATGCTTGTTTAAATACAGACATTTGCTTGTAAGTTTTTTATTAGATAAACTCACTTTTTAACTAGTCCTGTATCAGTAAATTTTTAAAAGTAGGTTAATTTGATTTTTTTTTTTTTTTTTAATCAAAGTATGGTTTGTTTGCTTTCCTGGTGACTCAGATGGTAAAGAATCCGTCTAAACTGTGGGAGACCTGAGTTTGATCCTGGGGTTGGGAAGATCGCCTGGAGAAGGGAACAACTACCCACTCCAGTATTCTGGCCTGAAGAATTCCATGGACAGAGGAGCCTGGCCGGCTGCAGTCCATGGGGTCGCAAAGAGTCGGGCACGACTGAGAGACTTTCTTTTCATAGTTCATTTACAATGTTTTGTTAGTTTCAGGTGTACAGCACAGTGATTCAGCTGTGTATATATATATTCTTTTCCAGATTCTATCCCATTGTTTATCTATTTTATATATGTGCTAAGTCGCTTCAACCATATCCGACCCTTTGCGATCCTGTGGATTGTAGCCCTCCAGGCTCCTCTATCAATGGGATTCTCCAGGCAAGAATACTGGAGTGTGTTGCCATTTCCTTCTCCAGGTATTTTATATATAGTAGTGTGTATGTGTTAATTCCAACCCCCTTATTCATCCCTTCCCCTGCCCTTCTCCTTTTGATAACCATAAGTCTGTGAGTCCTATTTCTGTTTTGTAAATGAATTCTTTTGTATCTTTTTGTTACTCCACGTATAAGCCGTATGATATTTGTCTTTGTCTGTCTGACTTACTTCACTTGTTATGATAATCTCTAGGTTATCCATGTTGCTGCAAATGGCATTATTTCATTCTCCTTTAAGGGCTTGACTGATAGGTTAACTTAAATTTAAGAAAACAAAACTCTTACTAAGTTCAGTTCTGTGATACAGCTAAAAACAAAACTCTTACTAAGTTCAGTTCTGTGACACAGCTTCATCACCTGCCCTTGCCATCTTAGTGCTGTCCGACCATTCTGTCTAAACTTACAACTCCACCCCCTCTTCCTCCTCTCTTCCTGTCCCCCCACAGCACTCCTAGTTCCTTTTACCTGGTTCTGTTTTTAACTCCCATGCCAGATAATCACTTTTTAAAACATACTGTATAATTTACTTATTTTAAAAATATATCTATTGTTCTCTGTCTTCCCTGATAGAATGTAAATTTCATGAGGGCAGTTCCCTTTGCCACTTTACTTCACTGATAAATATCAGACACTTTGAATGGGAATTAGCACATAGTACTCAATAAATATGTGGATAAATAAATATCATCATCATCTGTTTTTAAACCAAACATATATTGGGAACATAAAATACTGATATTTTTTCTCATTTGGAATTTTGAAAGAAGGTTGAGAATTCTACAGTCTTTAAGAGCTTCCTTCCTTTGTGTAGGTGGCATTTTTAAAATGTGGATGTTTGCCTTCTAATACTGTTTATAGAACAAAAAAAGCTTCTTTCCCTTCAGCAGGAATAACAGGGTGTCTCTTCAGCATCCTTGCTTGTAAAGTCTATAAAACAGTCTGTATTTTATTATAGAAACAGAGATTGGCCTCTCCACTTGCTCTCTGCCCATGTTTCAGGGCTGAGCAGCAGAGCTTTGAAACTGGCAGGCATATTGCAGATGGCCTGTGCTCAAGTAAACGTCCTCCGTGGGGTCCCCTGAGGACCGTTAAGTTCCGTACTGAGAGAACACAGGAGGGTCTTGGATCTTAAATTCTTGATGCCAATAGAAAGAAAACTCGTCAGGAATAAGCAGTAGTTCTTCTCTAACGAAGCTTACCCTTTGCACTTCTTTGAGTTAAAAAATAATCATCTGTCTATCCCTATTTATCTATCTGTGTATATATGCTTGTGTGTTTTTGTATATTCATATAGTGTGTGTGTGTGTGTGTATGTTCAGTTGTGTCCAACTCTTTTGCGATCCCATGGACTGTAGCCTGCTAGTTGCCTCTGTCCATGGAATTTTCCAGACAGGAATACTGGGAAGGGCATTGCCATTTCTTTCTCCAGGGGATCTTCCTGACCCAGGGCTCCAACCCCTGTCTCTTGGGTCTCCTGCATCAGCAGGCAGATATTTTTTTTTCCCATTGTACCACCTGAGAAGCTCATTTATATAGCGAGAATACACATTCTAGTCTCTTCCCAAATGTCATTGGGAATACTTGAACTTTTGAGTTGCATGATTTTTTGTGAGGATGTTTTTTAAGACAGAAGCATAGCGCGTCATAGAGCTTCATGGTGTGTTAGAGAATTGGAGGTTATTAATGGCCTCAGATCCCATTCAGATTTGTGAGAAACCCAGTGACATTTGGGAAGAGACTAGGATGTATAGGGCACCAGTCTTATGTCTGGTAAAGTGCCAAGTGTTTTATATACCATGTCTTACATATGTACTCTGCCACCGGCCTAAAGAAACAGGTAGTATCATCCCCATTTTCCGTATGAGGAAATTGAGGCTCAAAGTGAATAAGCAGTCTTAAGGAATCGCCGCTGGCAGGTGACAGATCTGGGTGTCGGGTGTGTCTGACTCTAGAGTGGCATTCTTTGTAAAGTATCATGTAGCTTCTCCACAGTGGTGCTAATCATTAAGACGGGTAGTTTCTTTTCAATTAAAAGGCTAGATTTCAAAACTCTTTTCATAGCACTCATGCCCTCATGAACAGTATTCTTTAGACCAGCTACCACAAATTTTTCTACAGGAAATGATCTGGTTCTGCACTGTCTGCTCTATCATGTCTAACTTACTGATTTTTCTCTCTGACAAAAATAATTCATCTTACTTTTTTTTTTTTTACTATCAGACTGCTAAACTGGGTTAAGTTGTGAACATGTTCTTCCCAGTGTGTTGTCTTGCTGTTAATTACTTGTTCACTCTCCTTCCCCTCTTTGCTTCCTCATTTATTTCCTGTATTCAGCCTACTGTGTTGCCAGATATTGTTAAAGGCTGGAGAAAGAAATGGCAACCCACTCCAGTATTCTTGCCTGGGAAATCCCATGGACAGAGGAGCCTGGTGGGCTATAGTCCATGGTTTCACAAAGAGTCAAACACAACTCAGCCACTAAACAACAACAACAACAAAAGCCCTAAAGCTGGGAATGTGCTTGATACATTTGATGGTCAATAACGGGACTGGTGATGGGCAGGGAGGCCTGGCGTGCTGCAGTCCATGGGGTCGCAGAGTCAAACACGTCTGAGCAACTGAACTGAACTGAACTGAAGGGGACTGGTGTGCATAGACCAGGATAAGTAAGAGGGGTGCATTAGGAGATACAGAAGAGAGAGGGGCTCTGAAGCCTGTAGGTATAGGGCTTTGTAGGCTACAGTAGGGACTGGAATTGTACTCCAGGAGTGGTGGAAATCCGTGGAATGAGTGCAACAGAGGAGTCGTGTGATCTGGTGGAGGCCTGAAAAGGGCTACTGTGAAACACAGATGGTTACAGGGCAAGAATGGAGCAGTGAGACCAGTGGGGATGTTGTAGAATGAATTTTCAGGCCTGAATGAAGGAAGCCTATGGTAGACTCTCCAGTGACACACATTGGCAGAAATGCTGGCTTATGATTTGGATGACAGCATAAATTTTAAGAAAAGTTGCAGCATCCTCATATGACAGGTGGAAGTAGGCATGGTCCTTTGTAAGCCTGACCTCAGTTCTCACAATCACCTGTTCCAGAATTATCAGGGAAGACCTAGCGCTTTTGTTTGACCTCAAGCTTCACCTTGAGCCAACAGTGAACTAGCACTTCCAAAAAGATTTAGAAGAATACGGGTCAAAGATAAGGAATCTTACACTAAGATCAAGGCAAGTCAGGATTCCACTGGGTCTTAGTGGATGGGTCTTATCAGCAATGCAGGGTTCTGAGTGGGTGCTGATAGAGGTGAGTGCAGAAGCCACAGGTGTGCCCTGCAGGCTCAACCACCTCTGCTGATGGGAGAAAAGTCCCTTCTCCCTTGTGGAGATGGATGGATGTGGTCAGTAGTTACACTCCTGTGGGGTCATCTTTTTCCCTCTCTGTCCACCAAGTCTCCCTCCCCTGTGCTGACTCAGAAACAGCTGTGAAAGTGACTAGAGGTTAAAAATGACATTAATAGATAACATTCTTGTTTGGGTTCTTGCTAAATGCAAGATAATATGATAAATTATTGACACTGATAATCACATTTAATCCTGACAACAAACCTATTTGAAAGGTACCATTATAAGCTTCATGTGATAGATGGGAAAATTGAGGCTTATAAAGGTTAAATAATTTGCCCCAAATCATGGAGTGCTACCCAAGCCCAGCAGAGAACCATAGAAAACATAAGATTCAAACCCAGGCAGTTTGATTCAAGGGTCAGAAATCTTAACTACTGTGTTATTCTGCAAAGCTGGTGGGTGAAATAAAAATATTATTGTTGGAGAAGGAAATGGCAACCCACTCCAGAATTCTTGCCTGGAGAATCCCATGAATGGAGGAGTCGGGAGGGCTACAGTCCATGGAATCACAGAGTTGGACATGACTGAGCATGCACGCACTATTTCATGTAACCATTATATAAGACAGAATCTGTAGAATGAAAGGTGGCTTATGATGTTTAAATGGAAAAAAAATTACAAAAAGTAGGTAGACTCAGAGTCTTTTCTATCCTCTGTTATTTGCTTGTTTTCTGTAATGAACATGGTTAATTCTTCAAGTAAGAAAAAAGTCTTTATAAAATGATGAGAAATTGTGTTCCTAAGATCTCATAGAAGCACAAAAAGAAATCTACAATAAAAACATGTATATGAATAATTCCTACCAAAAAATATTATTGTCATTTCTGCATATATGGGCTAAACAGGGTTTTTTTAATGAGTTAAAATCTATNTGTCATTTCTGCATATATGGGCTAAACAGGGTTTTTTTAATGAGTTAAAATCTATCTTTTATACTTATTATATGAGACAATCTGTGTTGAGTTTTAAACTACCTCAATTGTAGATTTTGGAGACATAATCCATCCACTAACTGGGGAATGGCCATATTTTCAATTAAGTCCTAGATTCTATATTTTAGGTGAACAGTGACAAACTATATTTCAACCAGAAGGTGGGTCTTCTGAAGGACAGCTAGAGGAGCTAGAGAAGTTTTGATCTGGAAGGGGAAGACTTGAAAATGCAGCAAAGTTTTCTCATACTAGAATGGAAAGCCATAAGCCCTGATATGGGCTCAGGACCCCAGAATAAACTTCCTGGGTAATCAGATCCTGTCTCCTGACATTAGATCACACTCACAAGTAGATGATTCCCAAATGTATCTCTGGCCAAGGCCTCTCCCTGAGTCCCGAGCGTGTAAATTCAGTCCACTGGACATCTCCACTCAATGCCTAGCTAGCATGTATCTCAGACTTAATGAAACAAGAGCAGAGCTCCTGTTTGCACCTGCCCCCGCCCCCCGCCCCGGCAGTCTTCCCAGCCTAGGTACTGGCAC
>SJYQ01093040.1:159969-209749 GCA_006410935.1 Redunca redunca
AGTGGCCAAAGTATTGGAGCTTTGCATCAGGTGCCCAAAGTATTGGAGCCTCAGCTTCAGCATCAATCCTTCCAATGAATATTCAGGGTTGATTTCCTTTAGGACTGACTGGTTTGATCTCCTCGCAGTCCAAGGGACTCTCAAGAGTCTTCTCCAGTACCACTTTTTGAAAGCATTACTTCTTCAGTGCTCAGCCTTCTTTATGGTCCAACTCTCACATCCATACATGATTACTGGGAAGACCATAGCTTTGACTATATGGACCTTAGTCAGCAAAGTGATGTCTCTGCTTTTAATATGCTGTCTAGGTTGGTCATAGTTTCCTTCCAAGGAGCAAGCATCTTTTAGTTTCATGGCTACAGTCACCACCTGCACTGATTCTGGAGCTGAAGAAAATAAAATCTCACTGCTTCCATTTTTCTCCTTCTATTTACCATGAAGTAATGGAACCAGATGCCATGATCTTAGTTTTCTTTGAATGTTGAGTTTTAAGCCAGCTTTTTTACTCTCCTCTTTCACCTTCATCAAGAGGCTCTTTACTTTCTGCCGTTAGAGTGGTATCATCTACATCAGTTTAGTTCAGTACAGGTTAGTCGCTCAGTTGTGTCCGACTTTTTGTGACCCCAGTACATGACTACTGGAAAAAACATAGCTTTGACTAGATGCACCATTGTCGGCAAAGTGATGTCTTTGCTTCATAGCAATTTTTAAAAAATTTTAATTGGGGGATAATTGCGTTACAGTGTTCATAGTTAGAAATTTTTTATTCCATTTCAGAGCATCTTACAAAGCACCAAGACATTTATTATTTGACGAACTAATACAGTAGGTATCATTTCATCTTCTGTATTTTATTAATGAATATACTGTGGCTCAAAGAAACTTAGAGATTTACCCAAGTTAGGAAGTAGTGTAGATAAAATTTATTTATCTATTTTCCTTCTTTCAAAGCAGGTCATAAAATAAAATAATAAGGTTCACGTAGCATCTGTCTTCCAGAATGCTTAATTGTTTAACATAATATGCTGTATAAAATTTATTTCCATAACAATTCAGGTAAGCAAAGAACTAGCAGCTCTCACATTTTATAGAAAATCTAAGTTAAAGTTACATGATATTGAAACTAATGAAAAACTGTGTTAACCAATCAATATGTATGACCTGACGTATTTGCGTGCATTTTTTCCCTCATCCTGAATTGATTGATTGGGTTTGTGTCATAGATGTGGCTGAAGAGTAAAAGAAAAATGAAGACTTTTCATAATCAAGTAATCAGTCAGGGAGCTGTAGCTAACATTAGTCAGTAGTAGGATTCACACTGAAAACCTGTAATTCTGTAAATATTAATAAACTCAAGAGAATCTTTCCTTTATAACCAGAGAGATGTAAAACAAAAACATTTAGCACAGGTTATGTCATTTTTAGGTTATCTGAAAGTGCTTCATATACACGGAAAAAATTTCAACACTTCATAAACATGTAAAAGGAAAAATAAAATGTCTAATACCTGCTAGAGCCAGAAGTTAGTTGAAAAGTTACTAATTTATTTCAAGCAATGTTACTGTAGGTATTAATAATATATTTGAATCTCTATTTTTTGGTGTCTTAGAAAATCTCTGTGTCCCTCCTAATCTCTTAGAAATATGAATTGAGTTGATTCCACTCCTGTATTAAACTCTCCTCTACTCCATTTTCACTATGTATATGATTTTAATTTCATAATTAAAATCAACATTATGACTTTATATTTGTTACTGTGTAACTTGAACAACTTTCATTCACCAGCTTTTAAGCAGCATGCTTTGACTGTCAATTATGTAAGATGGAAAGATGTAGACCCCGTTTACTTCCTTTATATCCCGTTCCTTCCCCATTCATCTCTTGTTTTCTATTATGCCATTAGTTTTTACACAAAAAATATTTGCAGTCTGTCCTATAAAAATAATTGTCTTCTCTGTTGTATAGATTGATTCTAAAAGCTGAGTATAATAATTAATGTTCCCATATGATAATTATATATGTGTGTGTGCGTGCGTTTATTTATGTTTTCACCATATAATCAAGTTTGGGAATTGTAAAGAAGGAAAAGTAGCCTTATAAATTGTTAACCTGTACTGCTCATTGGAGAATGTTTCAAGCATTGCTTCAGATGGACAATCTTGTTCAGGTTTTTTTTTTTTAAGATGTGGACCATTTTTAAAGTCTTTATTGAATTTGTCACAATATTGTTTCTGTCTTATGTTTTGGTTTTTTGCTGTGAGGCATGTAAGATCTTAGCTCCCCAACCAGGCTAACCCTCACCCCCAGCACTGGAAGGTGAAGTCTTAATCTCCGGATTGCCAGGAAAGTCCTGACACTTAATTCTCTAAACTGTTCCAGGTCGTGTTGCATTTATTTTACTTTATATTTGAAACTGTACATTGTATACAGTTTTGTTTAGTTGGTTTTCTTGAAATTCTTAAGCACTTTTTTTTTCTTAACAGAGAAAGGTGAATGCTTTGATGCTATCACTAAAACCTCATTAATGAAAATAGGTTATTAATCATACCCATTTTGTTCTTGAAAGCATTCTTCTTGGAACCTTTTGGCTTCTTACTCTAATTTGAATACTTTTTAGGCTGCATAATTGGTATTTTAGGATTCCCCGATACCCGCATATTGTTTCTAGATTTCCACTGTTTCTTGGCTGCTTTTTTGAATTCCTTTTTTGAAAAGAATCTTCAAAGAGAATTTCATAAACATAGTACATAAAATATTCTCTCTCCCGCATGACAAGCACCTTCCCATCTTCCTGGTGGAAAATTTGCCTAGTATGTATATGTATATATATAAAGAAAAGTCATTTTGAAACTGATAGTGTATCTTTATGTGTATTCTTAGTATAATGCTTTAGTATATCCTTATTATAATGCTTTAGTGATCCAAACTACTTGGAAGACTGGACTTAAAACTTTACTTTTATATAGAGTTTCCATCTTTATTTGTAAGGCACCTAAAAGTTATTTATGAGACACTTTTAGGTATGAAAACTTTTCTTTTGTTGAAAATAAATGACTATGAAAGATATGAGCTTCTGAAGACAGAGATCATTCAACCTAGAACATAAGTTAAGTCCTTCTTTAGCTTATGTTTATTTTGTTTTTTTAGGTACATTCCTGAAAAAACTGGGTGTAAACCAAATTATAAAATATTTTATCATTGATTTACAGTTTAACTTCAGAGATGTTGTTGAATTGGGGGAAAAAAAACCTGACTCTAACATGT
The DNA here is from genome assembly GCA_006410935.1 of Redunca redunca. Lineage (NCBI taxonomy): Eukaryota > Metazoa > Chordata > Mammalia > Artiodactyla > Bovidae > Redunca > Redunca redunca. The sequence goes on from SJYQ01093040.1 coordinate 163,234, forward strand.
AGTCAAAACCACACTTATAGATTGAAATCTCTTTAAAGTAATATTTATTTTTCTTTTCAATTGGAAGTCTAAGGACTTAATAATGTTCTTAGGACTGTGGCCAGAATAGTCACATGAACAGTATAGTTGTTTTTGAAACAAACTTAAAAGAAAATCTTAATATGTTTATTTAGTTACATGAAGCTTCCCTTGCTTTATACAGAGGAATTTCTAGAAATCTCTGAAGGCAAGGATATCTCCAAAAGTAGAGGGCTAGATGGATAGGTCAGGTCTCTGTGATTTTATGTAAGACAGTTGGAATGGAAACTTATGCTACTATAAACCCTGGGCAAAATATTCCCAATTTGTTCTCATTTCCTCATCATACTGCCAAAGTGACTGGTAGCCAGTGTTGGTTAGGATGAGCCAGGCATTCCATATCTTTTGGTAGCAGGGTAACTTAGTACACTTGAGGGGGATGAATTTGGTAAAATTTTTGGTAATTTATCTTCTGTATATATATGTGTGTAAATTCATACACAGGAACAAGAATGAGATGTGTATGTCTATACAGATACATTAATCATTAACATGTATAAATAAAATACATGTAGGTATATGTAGACATAAATAAATATGTACATATTTGTATAAATAAATGTATATAAACATATTAAAAATATACGGTGAAAAATACTCCAGTAACTTAATACTCCAGTAACTTGATTAGGGTCCTCATTAAATAAAGTATGGTAACAACATACATGATAGTACTATGTAGCCTTTAAAGAAGGAAGTGTGTCAAAATGTGCTCATTAATGAAGGTGTCTGTATTAAGTAAATAAAGTAAAAAATAAAAGTAGTAGAACTGTATGCTCTAGCTGGCATCAAGAGGCTTTTTAGTTCCTCTTCACTTTCTGCCATAAGGGTGGTAGTTTCTATCAAACTGGAGAAATTCTTGATCAAGATTTCTTCAAACATATTTGTCTTTCTCTCCAACCTCTCTCCCCACTTCTCCTATGAGTACTCTAATTATACATGCACTTTGATGTTTAAAGTTGTCCCATGGTTCATGAATGCTTTGTTGATTTAAGTTGCTTCTGCTGGATTTTTAACTTATCTTTTCTTCTGTAGTGTCTTACCTGCTGCTAATCTCCTCCAGTATAAGTATATTTTTATTCACAGACATTTTTTACTCTTCAGTAGGACCCAGACCTGTTATCTAAGTCTTGTTTATACCTTCCATGCTTCCACTTAACATAGTCAACCTTTCTTCTAGATTCTTGAACATAAGAAAGTTTCTTATAACAAGTTAATGCTTTACTCTACTAATTTTATCATCAGTGTCATTTTTGGACTGGTTTCTATTTACTGTTTTTTCTTTTCATTATGAGTTGAAGTTTCTTGCTTCTTTTGGATTAAATGCCAGGCTTTGTACATTTTGTCTTGTTGGGTACTGAACATTTTTATGCTCTCAAAAATATTCTTGAACTTTGTTCTGGCAAGTGGTTAAGTTACTCAGAAACAATTTACTCTCTTCCGGTCTTGCTTTTAAGGTTTGTCACTCTGGGTTAGAAAAGCTTTCAGTTTACAGTTCCTTTAGCTCTACTGCTGAGACAGGACTCCTCTGAGCTCTCTAACGAGTGCTTCCCCAATTAAGAGGCTTTCTACCTTGGCTTTTGGGAGCAAGCGCTGTGCCCAGGTGTCTGAGAGCTCTGAGCACTGGGGTCTCTAATCTCTTCCTGTCCTTGGGTGGTTTGCTCAGTCTCTTGTACTGATGAGGATTCAGCTGAATGCTGGAGGGAGACCTCTGGCAAGTCTTCATCTGTGGCTCACTGCTCTCCAAAACTGTGCCCCGGAAATCGCCATGGCTTCCTGCCACTCTCTCCTCCCTGTCCCTAATTCAGGCCACCTTGTGGCCTGGGGTAACCTTAGGAATCACTGTTTCCCATCTCTCGGTGTCATTCATTTGCTCAAGTCCAGTGTCTTCCTCAAGAGCCAGTTCTCCCACTTATTTTGTGCAATTGTATAATTGTTTCTCCTTCTCTGGATTCTTCAGCCAGAGTTTCAACTGGGACGGTTATTGGACACTGATACTCGATCTTGCCCAGAAGTGGAAATCACCCTGCTCTAGGCTTTACCTTAAATATGGGGGTGGGGGGGGACAGAAACAAACAATCCTTGTCCACCCCGTCTGAAATTCCAGAGGCAGCCACATTCAACTCCTGCATACACTTTTTCCTGGTATTTCCTGTCAGATTTTGTACCCCTAGTGGCCTCTGTGTTCAGAGAGACCTCTTCTTACCACAGTGTCTAAAACAGCACCCTTGTCCAGCTCTGTGTTCGCCTGCTGTATTCTTCACTGTACTTTTGTTTCTTGACTTCACCGTGTTTTTTTATCTGTTCATGATCTGCCTTCCTCACTGGACCCTATAAAGGAGGTGTGCTCCGTGAAGTCTGGGCTCTTGTTTGTCTTATTCTCTGCTGAATCCTCAGAGCCTCAAACAACTCCTGGGTGCATTGTAGTCCTTCAGTAAATATTTGTTAAGTAACTGAAAGCATGAACGCCAGATACCGTGCATTCATTCCAAACATCATCTGTGCTTCCCCACACCTTAGAGGTAGGTAACAGCTACTAGGAGTTTGCCAGGAAAGGCAAGAGGGAAAATGTTTTCCTGGCCGCAGGGACAACGTGTGGCAGGAACATAAGATTTATTAAATGGACTGTATTTCTTGCTTCATATTGTCATGGGAATTCTGATTAAGAAACTTCCTTTCCAAGGTGTTTTCCCATTTAAAAGAAAAACGTCTTAACAGTATTAGGTATATTGTGCATTTAAAAATTAACAACCTAATAATAATATTTGAATTAAAATTTATCACATACTTTTCTCTATGTGTCCACGTGTGTTCCGTACACCCCAGCCCCTCCCCCCCCAAAATGAAATTGAGTGATTGTGTGAAGTAACTGTGGAACTTGGTAATGAAGCCATCTGGTCGATTGAAGGGGTGACATTCCATGAGGCAGCTGCTGTGTAATGTGTCTTATCTGTGGCCTTCAGGAGGGAGCACCTGAGGGGCAACCTAGTAAGCTGAACCTTTCTGAGTCTTCAACTTTCTCGTTCTATGGGTTCTTCAGCAAACGTGCCAATTAAAGTGGTGGTTTTTGTGATGAAGCCTCAAGTAACTGAACTCAGAACATAACTTCCTCTATTTCATACAGTTCTGCAGATGGAAAGCACTTTCATTGCTCCCACATTGTCCTGATTTAAATCTGAGACCTGACACTGAAAAGGAGACTCTGATTTCTATTAACCAAGCCCCTGAGTTGAAGCTGCGCTGCTTTTGTTTGCGTTTCTCAGGGTGATTGTCTCATTGTATTCCTGGCTTTGAAGGGTCTTTGAAGAAGACGGATTTACTTTAGTGAACTAGTAAACAAATTTTTTTTCTAAAAAATAATATATATATCTTAGAATCCGAAGCATATGCATATGTTTTTTGAAGAAAATATTTTCACTAATTCACCAAAGAAAAAGTAGAGGGATTTCTTGAGGAAAAAAGAACAGGGGCTGGGGTGTACGTAACACACACAGACACATAGAGAAAAGTATGTGATAAACTTTAATTCTAATCGGTTACATTGATAAAAATTTCACACTTATTTAATAAAAGCAGGTTTCTTAAAATGAGTCACAAGGCAGAAGATTTTGTTTCTAATTGGAAAAAGTACAAAAATATGAACACATTTTGTTTGATGACATAATTTCTGGCTTTCCAAAACAGTCATATTTACATGTAAGGCAGAAATTTAGACCCATCGAGAGGTATTTTCATAATGAAGCTGTGTGATCTTGTATCTCATATGCTTGAATAGTTCTTTTTAGGGTTAGCATAATGTGTTTAACACTCTTTAGTGTCACATGACCTCATAGTTTTGTTTCCTTCAGAAGGGCAATTGAAATGGGAAACCAGGCTTACTAGGTCGTGGAACAATTCTCCTTCATCTTGGTGATGACAGACTTTCCCTCAGCAAAGCAGACGGAACCAAAGACAAACTCTTGGAAATACAGAGCATCTGCTCCTCAGCTCCTTCCCCCGCCTACCTTAGTGCTGTGTTCTCATGAGCATTTCACCAGATTCCTCATCCCTTGTCCCCAATCTTGACCCATGACCTAAGAATCAAGAAAGTGTCATGTTAGTGCTTACTAATTAGTGCACCCAGAGAGCCTTTTCATCTGGCCTTTCAACCTCCTGAAGGTGGGAGCACAAGCTGTCACTCGTATCATGCAGGGAAAACGAACCTTTACTACATCTTCCCCATTTTGCAAACAGCAGAATAAGCCCAGCTGTACTGGAGATGAATATGCAGGTTAGAAAGAAATTAACCTAAAATGTACTACTGTTTGCTTCATTGACACAGCACCGCCGTCATTGAAATACCCATAATGGGCTGTGATTTTTGACAGACTGTTTCTGTGGCATCATGCTTGTATTATGATGCCATCATATGCATTTAGTGAAGTAATTTTAGGAGAGGAGTGTTCTCTGATTAAAAAGTTAAGGAGCATTTTAAGGCATTTAAGTTGCCGCTATTTTTAAACGCGTATGCGGGGTTGCTGTCGTTTGTTAGTGAGCGTTTGGCTCCAGGGCTCATTAATCAGTGCTGTTGGGTCAGGGTCTCCTGAGCCTTCTGGGTTTTGGGGGATCAGCTACTATAATTAAAGGGATGAAATATATCATGGTCACAAACTTACCACATCAGACAATTGAGGGTTTGGAACTGGTGGAATTAATCTCTTTTTATTTTTTTCCTTTAGGTGTTTAAGATAGAAGTTCTAATGAATGGAAGAAAACATTTTGTTGAAAAAAGGTACAGCGAATTTCATGCCCTGCACAAAAAGGTAACTTCTCCCCTCAGCTCTTCTCTACAGGGCAGATGGTATAACATTAAGACCACTTTCTGTGGTTCCTTAGAGTTTTAACAGTTCTGAGAACAGTATGATTTCTTTTATCATGAAGTAAATTTCCTTTTAAAATGAATTGTTCAGTCCTTTCAAAGGTATGCTTTCTGAGTAGGTGGATTTTCCATTAAGATCTTTTGCATAAATAGATGTGTGATGGCAAACTGGAGGGTACTATGCTGAGTGTTGTAGGTTCAGAAAGAATGAGACCCAGATCCTGTTTTATCCATAAAATATACTTAAAGCTTTACAAAAACGGAGGGGAGTCAAATGATTATTTTACAGAAATAAATTTATCAAAATCAACTTATACTCAAATATATCTGAAAAAGATGACATCTATGTCTCCTGTATTCAAGGACTGTTTGGGGATCATGTAAAGTGGGCTCAAGGCTTTCTTTTGAATTATCAGGCCATGTTACAAGAGTGGTTTTTCAGTTCTCAGAACCATTTCGTTAAAGTCTTTGAGAAAAGAAATAAGAATGCAAAAGGATAGCTGAGGTTTTGGAAAAATGGTCAGTGAAAAGTAGAAGAGAGAATACTTTTTTTTCTATCAAATTTTAATATTTCACAGGTTTTAGATTATTATTAAAGTGTTAAAATACCTTAATAACTAGAAATATCTCATGAAATTGCCCAGGAAATCACCACATATGAGCTAACACAGTTTTAGCATTTTTCTTTCATATACATACATATTCATATCTTTGTATATGTATATGTGTGTGTGTATATATACTTCCTATATATTAATATGNTGCATGAATGATGTGGTAGTGGGCTTACTCTGTATTAAAAGCTGTGTAGCATTTCTTGTAGCATTTTTAAAACTTAAAATTTTTATTTTATAATCAGAGTATTGAGTAAAAACTTGAAACAGATTATACTGGGAAGTGAGTAAGCCTTTTTCCCCCTTGCCTGAGGTTATCTGTACATTTTTCCATTAGGATAGTAAGGGATAATTAACACTGAATTTTCTACTTAAAATTGTGTTACATCCAGGTTTACTTCCACAAGAAACAGCACAGGTGAAGCACAGAATTAGACTGGGCATTGCCAGCCGACTTTACAAAAAGTTCCCCCCACCGAAGGGCCTCACAGAGAAACAAGCGTGGAGTCTGGGCTTCACTTCCTTCTTAAGGAATTCTGGTTTTGTTCGCTTGTTCATTGAGGAAACAGATTGTAGAGATTTCTGCTGGGGACCTTATGAAATCTGTCCATACAATGAAATTAAAACCTCTGAGGCAGTAGTCTGGACTCGGCCGCCTGTCACATGCAAGCCTCCTTCCTACCCTGCCAGGTCTCCATGACCCCAGCACAGCCCAGCTGTCCCCCAAGATACTTGGGGGCCAACTCCACCTGAGGCACAGCTGGGTGACTGCCAATTAGGCCCGCCCTGAGCAAGAGGCTGCCCATGCTGCTTATCAGTGGAGGCTTGCTCAAGCTCTCTTCTTTATTACGATTTATTTTCTTCTACAGAAGAAGACCCTCTCCCCAGTGATTATGGGCAAGGTCTTAGATTCTCAGAGTCAGAAAAAAATTCCTAGATCTCCTAGGATGCTTCTCTCAACTTCTGTAGTTCTGTTAATAATTTGAGCTATTCTTAAAATTATATCATCAAGACAATCAGAATTAAGAGAAAATAGAAATTCTCAAATCTCTCAATTTTGCATGTTTTTAGCAGCCTCGTTAAAACGTGATTACAGGGATTTGGAGGAAAAAATAACATTGTGAGGCAGAGTTTTAGTGGGGAGACACTGAATCGTATGTATTATAGAGCAGTAAGTGGCTGTTAGAAGTCCTCTTTATTTGTCCCATTTTAATTGTATTAGATTTGGCAAAAAAGTAACTAAAAAGCAATGAAGTGCAAATAAAGACAGGGTATAAAAATAAATATAAATCTGTAATCCTGACTGTAAAGTTGTTTGTTAAGGAGGATTGACATGGGCACAAATTTAATCAGAATACACAAGCTTTACTGATTATTGCTGCCGTGGTGTACAATTTTATCCTTTTATTAGAATTTTGGTACTCCAGTTTCCATATTTGAATTTTGTTGTGTGCTTTGAATGTCCTGTTTTTACATAAAATATTTTCTCTTTAAATCAATTATTATCATTTTTTGGAATATTCAGTTATTTCTGCAGTGGATGCAGTTTGCTCTGTTGCCAGTGTCCTGGTTTCTCTTACACTGGACATCGTATTTCTCACTTATTAAAAGTTTTTAGCCAATGTTCCCAAATTAATTCTAAAGTCATATATGAACTATTAATAAGTACTTTGTACCTTTAAAATAATAGATGCATGGTTCATATCCATTTACCACAAACACACAACAATGCCTCCTGACTTACTGTCAGGCCTATTTAGAGACAAACCAAAACCATTACTCATTGGACAGTTTATCTAATTATCTGAAGATTATTATTATGCTTCTCTCAAGCTCATAATTTTGTATAATTATTATTATCTTTCTCTCAAAACATTCTCATCCTCTACACTTTTCTTAGGATTTCTTTCTAATTTTTTGAAAAAGTCAGGAGGTTTTTTGTTTTTTTTTTTCCTTTCCTGTGTGCTTTATTTTCCTCCCGTCAAGTAAGCTGAGTTTTTTTTAGATAATAAAGCTAAGTCTTGCAGAAAGTTTGGAGGCGGGAGAAATAACCCACTGTTACTCACATATATTTCTATTGTGCTGCTATAATTACTGTTTTCCTTTCTTCCCTGTCTTGCAGTTTTTTAATCTAATTTAATTTTTATTTGGAGGATAATTATTTACTTTATTGTGATGGCCTCTGCCATTCATCCGCATGCATCACCCATAGATATACATATGGCCCCTCCCACTGGAACCTCCCTCCCACCTCATTCCCCATCCCACCCCTCTAGCTTGTTACAGAGCACCAGCTTTGGGTTCTCTGTGTCATACAGCAAATTTCCAGTAGCTATCTACTTTATATACAGTAAAGAATGTGTTTAAATGCTACTCTCTCAAATTATCCCACCTCTCCCACCCCCACTGTCCCCAGAAGTCTGTGCTGTATGTCTGCATCTCCACTGCTGCCCTGTAAATGGGGTCATCAGTACCATCTTTCTACATTCCATATGTATGCATTAATATATGATGTTTGTCTTTCTCTAACTTCACTTTGTGTAATAGGCTCTAGGTTCATCCATCTCATTAGAACCAACTCAAATGCATTCCTTTTTATAGCGGAGTAATATTCCATTGTATATTTATACCACAACTTCTCTATGCATTCATCTGTCAGTGGACATCTAGGTTGCTTACAAGTCCTAGCTCTTGTACATAGTGCTGCAGTGAACTTTGAGGCATACGTGTCTTTTTCAGTTATGGCTTCCTCGGGGTATATGCCAATATGGGATTGCTGGGTCATATGGTCATTTTATTCCTAGTTTTTTAAGGAATCTCCCTACTGTTCTCCATTTCTTGCATTTTCTAATGGAACAAATGCTACTGTGTTGCAGGATTCCCTCATGGTGATAATATGGTATAAAAACTAAGTGTAGAATTTCTGGTGGCAGAATGTTCCTGAACCTGACTTTACCTTGGAGCAAGTTGAGTACCTCCATTTCCCTAGTTTTAATATGGGAACAATGAAAGTGCTAACTGCATAGGGTTGTTTTACAGACTAAATGAAATCGTCTGCATGACACGGTCAACTTCTGATGTCTGATATTCTTCATTACATATAGTTTTTTTTTTTTCCCCCATGTCCAGGATGATTTCAAGCTAGATTACAAAAGGAGCATTCTCTGTCAAAGAGTATGACTATTTTTACAGCTTTGGTTATGTATTGCCAAATTATTTTTTTACAAAATGATTTTAGCTGGTTTATAATGCAACCAGCAAGCATGAAATTACCTCATCAGCTTTGACTGTTAGCCCCCCCAACTATGATGTTTGTTTACTTAGCAAGCAATGGGTGTTGTCTTGTTGCTGTTTTAGTTGGTATTTCTTACATTTATGATTGTAGTCCCTCTTTTTGGAATTCCATCTATGTGCTTAGCCATTTATCTGCTAGGGCCTCCATTGTTTTTGCTTGTTAATTTGCATAGCCTATTAATAAAATATTAGTCACTTGATGAAACTACTTTTCACTATGGACTTTTTTATTTTGGCTATAATGTTTTAAATTGTAAAAGTTTAACATTTTTATGATCTCAAATATATGTCTATTTTCACTCTTTAAGATTTTATGTAAGATTGGTTTTTCTTCCAGCACTCTGGAAGAATTCANATTTTCACTCTTTAAGATTTTATGTAAGATTGGTTTTTCTTCCAGTACTCTGGAAGAATTCAATTTCACTTTCTTTTAATTTTTCTTGATTGGTTATTTTTTTAAACTATGAATTTTGGATGACTTGAATCCAAACAAATGTTTATTAGATTGCAGATTCCTAGGCACCACCAGGCATGCTGAATTGAATCTCTGTGATGGAGCCCAGAAATCTGCATGTTAAACCAGCATCCCAGATGACCTTCATGCTCACTGAAGCTTGAGAATTCCTATTGTGTGGTTCCATTTTTAAAGGCATCTCTTAGACATAACCCTCCCTACATTACCCCCATCACACATACTGAAGCCACAAGCTTTGAAACCTTGAAAGTCTTTCCTACCTTTCTCTTCTCTTTCATTTCCAGAGTATCAACAAGCCTATTGATTCATTCTTCCAAACTTCTGTAATATGTGCCATTTAATTTTTCATTTTCTGCTCTTATGTCTCAGTGTAGTGTCTTGCTACTTCATGTATTTATTTAACTGTTTCAGATCCTTTTCTTTTTGTTCGTCCTCTCGTACAGATAATCTTTCTAAAGCACTATTTTCATCTTCAATTTTTAGCTCAAAAACATTAAGATGGGCCTGTATTATCTACCAACTCAATGAAATGCACGTTGACTTTCAAAACCAGAAATCTTAAGCTGTGCGTTACTTTTCTGTTACTGTTGTACCAAATCATCACAAAATTAGTGGCTTAAGACATCTATTGTTTCACTTTGAATGTGTCAGTAGGGGTGTGTTCGTTCTGGGGGGCTCTAGAAGAGAATCCGTTTCCTTGCCTTTTCCAGCTTCTAGAGGCTGTCACTTTTCATGGCCTTCTTCTGTCTTCAAACTCAGAAAGCACATCTGTTTCCGTTGTCACAGTTCCTATCATCACATCTCTCTCTGACCTAGACACTTCTGCCTCCCCCTTGAGATTACATCGGGCCTACCTGGATGTGCTTGGTTGCCCAGCTGTGTCTGACTCTTTGCGACCCCATGGACTGTAGCCCTCCAGTCTCCTCTGTCCATGGGATTCTCCAGGCAAAATTATTGGAGTGGGTGGCCTTTCCCTTCTTCGGGGATCTTCCTGACCTAGGAGTTGAACCTTCATCTCCTGCCTTGACAGGTAGATTCTTTACCCGCTGAGCCATCAGGGAAGCCCAGTCTTTCCATCTATAAGTACTTGTTTTAATCACACCTGTAAGGTAATATATTTAGAGGTTCCAAGGATTAGGACATGGACATCTTTGGGAAGACCAGGATTCTGTCTACCTTACTGGCCAGCTGTATTTCTCGCTGCTTCTCCTAAGAAAATGCTAATGGCAGCCAAGCCAATCTTCCCCATCAACCCAGTATATGAAGATCACTGCCTCTCTGACTTTGCCATACTGCTTTCCCTCTGTGTTCTCATCTGTTTAAATAAAACTGAGACATTTCAGGTTCTTCTTCAAGGTGAGTTTCTTTTATTCCTGAATCTCTCTGTCCTTGGAACTCCTTTCCCTTTTAGAATAGAGATTTCTGCTTAAATTAAAAATGGCTATGAGATAATTTAAACTTTTTTGTTGTGTTAGTCGCTCAGTCATGTCTGATTCTTTGTGACCCCATGGACTGTAACCTACTAGGATCCTCTATCCATGGAATTCTCCAGGAAGGAATACTGGAATGGGTAGCCATTCCTTTCTCCAGGAGATCTCTCTGACCCAGGGATTGAACCCAGGTCTCCTGCAGTGCAAACAGATTGTTTACTATCTGAGCCACCAGGGACGTCCCAATTAAAATTTAGTTATCCCTAAGTTTTATCTAACTAGAAGATACATTTTAAAACACTAGGAACTGTGTCCTTAACTAGACTATCCAGGTGATCATTTTATGTTGCATAGAAATATCCAGTCAGTACTAGGAACTAACATAGTGTTTGTAGGTGAGTTATACTTCAAAAACAAACTCATAGAAGAGGAGTCAAATTTGTGATTACCAGAGGTGGGGGTGGATGGGGGGTCAGGGAGTGTGTTGGGAGAAATAGAATTGGATTAAGGTAGTCAAAAGAAGCAAACTTCCAGTTATAAAATAAACAAGTACTAGGGATATAATGTACATCATGATAAATATAATCAACACTGCTGTATGTTATATATGAACATTGTTAAGAGATTAAATCCTAAGAGTTCCATCACAAGGAAAAATATTTTTTTATTTCTTTAATTTTATATCTATATGAGATGATAGTCACTGAACTTATTGTGGCAACCATTTCATGATGTATGTAAGTAAAATCATCATACTGTACACCTTAAACTTACGTAGTGCTATGTGTTACTAAAATCTCAAAACTAAAAGGAAAAAAATGAATGAATAAATAAAAATAGGAACCATGTCTTTTGTATATTCCTCACTGTCTGTTAGTGTTGGTCACATATTAGGCATTAACTATTTGGAAAATGAGATATTTGGAGCATTTTTATGAATTACTAGAGGAATATTTGATCAACAAGAACAGTTTTTATTGTGGGAGTTTAGTTTACAGTAAGTCTAACCACTTCCCTGGTGGCTCAGATGGTAAAGCGTCTGCCTACAATGTGGGAGACCCAGGTTTGATCCCTGGGTCGGGAAGATCTGCTGGAGAAGGAAATGGCACCCCACTCCAGCACTCTTGCCTGGAAAATCCCATGGACGGAGGAGCCTGGCTGGCTACAGTCCATGGAGTCACAAAGAGTCGGACACGACTGATCAAGTTCCTTTCGCTTTCACTTAACCCCAGGGGACACTTGCCCCTGTTCTGTAGGTCTGCTAGTCCTGTGTGGGAGAGCACGACCACCACACTGAAACTGAAACAGACCCCCACCCTGTTCTACTCTGGTCACTCTTAGCATGCATGTGCATGCTCAGTCGCTTAGTCATGTCCGACTGTTAGTGACCCCGTGGACTGTAGCCCTCCAGGCTCCTCTAGCCATGGGATTTCCCAGGCAAGAATACTGGAGTGGGTTGCCATGCCCTCCTCCAGGGGGTCTTCCTGACCCAGGGATCGAACCCACATCTCCAACATGGCAGGCGGATTCTTTACCGCTGTGCCACCTGGGAAGGTACACTCTTAGCATAATATCTTAAAACAAAAGTTGTAGGGTTCTCTCCTTACGGCTCAGAATCAGGTTGTGAAAGGGTAAGACAAGGGCCTCTCCACGCTCCCCCCAGCCCAGGCTCTGCCCCTCTGCAGCCCAGGTGTTTGCACTGTCAGTGTTGGGTCCTTGAAAGCAGCTCTGCCTTCCTTGGCCCAAATCCTCGGTGTGGAGAGAAAACATCCCCGCCTGGCAAACTGCTAGACACAGTTCGCATGGCCTTCCCAGCTGTTTCCTGTCCATTGGCAACCAGCCTTTTATTCGCAAAGGTTTCCAGGAAGCCTGGTGCTGGTCCCTTCCTAAATGAACAAGTTCTTGTGCCTGCCTACTTTTGGCTTGAGTAGACTATTGCCTTCTCATGTTCAATTTAACAAAGTCCATGATTCAGAAGAACCAAAAAACTGCCGTATGGGGTTAAACTGGGGGTATAGCACCTTGTGAACCCTCAGGTTCCTCCAAGGGAACCCTGAGAAGATAGGATGACAACATGGGGTAGAAGACTGAATGCCCACCCACTACCCACCATGAAATGTTCCCCACCTCTTTCTCTAACAGTTTTTTCCTTTTTTCATTGTTTTATTCCCATGCTTGGGGAAAGTATTTCTGTTCCTTTTGGTGGAAAATGGTTGCTATCACCAGTGTATGTACGGCAGGTCTTTGTGGGGTAAGTTCTGTGTAAAGTCTTGTAACGGTATGAAAAGGGAAGGGAGTGGTCCTGCCAGGCAGAGGGGGATTGTGTTTGTGGCATCGTGGAATCTGGTTGCTATCTGTGGGGATCAGAAAGGCCGTTGGTCTGGACGCAGCCTGGCCTGGACAGACAGTTAATCATCGGATGGAGCTGCAGAAGAGTGTTTTTCTTGTAAGCAGCTGAGCCCTCCTGGAAACACATTGTCTTGGGTTTGTCTCTCCTCATCTCGAGCCATTCATTACTCACCTACAAATGCTGTCACCGAGCCCGGCAACTACGATGATCGGCTTCCTCAGTACTTCTGACATAAATAAAAAGGGAAAATCTTTTCAGTACTATATCTTCAAGATTTTTTTTTTTAAGAAGGAGAGAGAGAGAGAGATAATGCAGTTGATTTTCTATTCTGAAACGTAAGAAATGTTGTGGTTCAGTTGTGTTAAAGGCAGTTTCTTCATGTTTAAGGTAAAACTTAAGAAACTATTACCAGAGGATAATTAGCATTTTTTGGCTTTGTTCTTGTTTGAGAAATACCTCAGATAGTGTAGCAACGAGGTATATGTTTATTCCCTTACAGATATTCATCAGTTATTCCTTTCATCCCACCCAGGACTGAGTCAGTCTCATCAATAAATGAATATGTTATAATATTTCCCATTGAACGTAATGGAACCCACTTTGACTCCATGCTTCCCTGCTATGCTCACTGCCTTGCTCTCCTCTCTCAGTATGATTCCTGGGAAAAGGAGTCTCTGCCTTCCTGCTTCCTGGCGTTCTGATTGTGTCTCTTCTAGAAGCACTTTCTTAGCTTACCATTTCACTGCCTCCTCACTGCTTGTCTAGCCTCTTTTCTCTGCCCCTCAGAGTTGGGTGTCTCAGACCAAGGCCTTTGCATTAGTTTTCTACTGCAGCATATAGTGGCCACAAACCTAGCATCTTTAGCAAGATAATGTGTTTCCTCAGAGTTCCCATGGATCAGGAGTCTGGGCACAGGTTAGCCAGATTCTCTGCTTGTGGTCTCATGAGGCTGAAATCAGAGGCAGCCAAGGCTGTGGTCTCATCTGCAGCTCAGGGTCCTCTTTACCGTCCTATCCGCATATGAATGAAAGTCAGTTCCTTGTGGTTGTAGGACTGAAGTCCATTCTTTTCTTGCTGACTGTTAGCCAGGGACTGTTCCTAGATCCTTGAGGCCATCCTAAAATCCTGGCCGTGTGTCCCTGTCATTACCCACAGCTCACTTCTTCAAAGCCAGGCCTCTGCAGGGACAGGGTCTCATAGAGTGGAACCCAATCAGAGGAGTGACTGTCTTACCTCATTCACCAGTCCTCTCCAGATCCAAGGGAGGAATTTTACAGGCATGTGAAAGGAGGCAAGGTCTTGGGAGTTTCTCAGGATTCTGCCCCTCACAGCTCTTTTCCTCTATCTGTACCTCATTCCCAATGTCATGGCATCTCACTCTGTAGCTCTCAGTATCACTCAAATATTCTCCCTCCCAATTTACAGACCCATATCCAACTGCCTACACGTTATCTCTGCTTGGATGCTGGCTTGAAATCGCCAGAATGGAACAACTGATTCCTTTGTGTTCAGTTCAGTTCAGTTCAGTTGCTCAGTTGTGTCTGACTCTTTGCGACCCCATGAACTGCAGCACGCCAGGCCTTCCTGTCCATCACCAACTCCCGGAGTTTACCCAAACCCATGTCCATTGAGTCAGTGATGTCATCCAACCATCTCATCCTCTGTCGTCCCCTTCTCCTCCTGCCCTCAATCTTTCCCAGCATCAGAGACTTTTCAAATGAATTAACTCTTCGCATCAGGTGGCCAAAGTACTGGAGTTTCAGCTTCAACATCTACCCTTTTTTTTTATAGAATAGGGGTGTGCATGCTTAGGGATAACACTGGGCTGCTATTTATCTCTGTGGTCCTTTACTCCTTGGAAGAAAAGTTATGACCAACCTAGATAGCATATTGAAAAGCAGAGACATTACTTTGCCAACAAAGGTCCATCTAGTCAAGGCTATGGTTTTTCCTTTGGTCATGTATGGATGTGAGAGTTGGACTGTGAAGAAGGCTGAGTGCCGAAGAATTGATGCTTTTGAACTGTGGTTTTGGAGAAGACTCTTGAGTCCCTTGGACTGTAAGGAGATCCAACCAGTCCATTCTGAAGGAGATCAGCCCTGGGATTTCTTTGGAGGGAATGATGCTAAAGCTGAAACTCCATTACTTTGGCCACCTGATGTGAAGAGTTGATTCATTGGAAAAGACTCTGATGCTGGAAGGGATTGGGCAGGAGAAGAACGGGACGACAGAGGATGAGATGGCTGGATGGTATCACTGACTCGATGGATGTGAGTCTGAGTGAACTCCGGAAGTTGGTGACGGACAGGAAGGCCTGGCATGCTGCGATTCATGGGGTTGCAAAGAGTCAGGCATGACTGAGTGACTGAACTGAAGACATAGTCAGTCCCAGTTCTTGTTCCCTCCTCCTCTTGACGCCAGTCCTGAGCACACAGCCTCTCAGGCTTCTGAGAAGACTGGCATCCAGACCCTTTGCAGTCCACTTCCTGGGGAGGTCTGGGCTGGGGCTTCCTCTGCTCCAGCCTTTTCTTTAGCATGATGCTCCTGCTTTTTTTTACATAGATGTTAATCTCTTGCTTGGTGATTGCTCCTTCCTCCTTGCCCTGTTCTCTGTGTTGTTGTGAGTCCTATTTCCATTGGCATTCTTTCTTTAATGTCTACCAGGATTAAATTCAGGTCTATGAAACAGAAAGTCCACATGCCAGTAACTTTAAAATAGTTGGGGGCGGGGGTTATTATTTTTTTTTTTTTGTCTTAAAAACAAGTCAGGCTGTTGTGGCAGCTCCAGGAGGTGCTCAGGTACTGACCATTTTTTCTGCTCAGTCATCTGGACACCTGTCTTCCATCTTCAGAACTCTCACCTCATGGTGGCAGATGGTCATGGCAGCTCCAGCAATCACAGTCACCTTCTGGGGAGGAAGAGGTAAAGGGGAAATAGGATAGATGGTGCAAGTCAGCTGAGTGTGCTGCACTTAGTATTTATGGAAAACTTTTCTATATGACTTCTGATGACCTTTGGCCCCCACTTTTTGCAAGGGGGTGTGGGAAATTAAAGCTGAATTTAGCTGAATACAGTATTATTTCCAATAATTTAGGAGTTTGATGAGCAAGAGAAGGGTAGACTTGGGTTTGCAGCTAGCACTTTTATGCTATGTTAGCAGCACTTCGGCTGTGAATGGAGGAAGCAAACACAGGCTCAGCCTAACATCTTGAACTAGAAGCACTGAGCTATGAAATGCACAAGATTCCTTCTTTCAGCCTAGACTGGTTAGTGGTGAATATATGCTTATGAATGAGAAAAAGTTTTATTCCAGTTTTAGATCCTGGGGTTTAGCTATGTATATATTAATATTTTCTTAGAGGTCATTATGCCATTTCTTCTCATGTAAAGGAGCAGTTTAGTAGGATTTCCAAGTTTTTAAATTAGAGCATTAAAATATTTCCACTTTAGAGGCACTGTGTTAGTTTTTTGTGCATTGCTGCTATAAGAAGTTAGCATAAACTTAAGGCAGTGGCACCCCACTCCAGTACTCTTGCCTGGAAAATCCCATGGATGGAGGAGCCTAGTAGGCTGTGGTCCATGGGGTCACTAGGAGTTGGACATGACTGAGCGACTTCACTTTCCCTTTTCACTTTCATGCATTGGAGAAGGAAATGGCAACCCACTCCAGTGTTCTTGCCTGGAGAATCCCAGGGACGGGGGAGCCTGGTTGGCTGCTGTCTATGGGGTCGCACAGAGTTGGACACAACTGAAGCGACTTAGCAGCAGTAGCAGTGACTTAACATAAATTTATTATCTTATGCCTCTCAAGGTCAGAGATCCAAATTGAGTTTCATTGAGCTAAAATTAAGATATGAATGGGTTGTAGGAGATAATTGATTCCTTTCCCTTTTCAGCTTTCAGAGGTCACCTGGGCTCACGACCTTTACTTTGTCACCTAAGCCAGTCGTGTATCATCTTCCATTCTCTGATTCTGGTCCTCCTGCCTCCCTCTTACAAGTATCCTTATGATTACATTGAGTCTACCTGTATAGTCTAGGATAATCTCTCCATGGTCATATCATGTAATCAGATATACACAGTAGTAGCTGGCCCTATAAGGTAATATTCACAGGTTTAGGATGTGGTAGGAGGAACCTGCAACAGGCAGCTCTAACTCAACTTCCAAAAGAATTTTCCTTTATTTATATTGTCCCTTAAAACTGCTGCCCAGAAAGTGCAGAGAACACTTTAGCTGAGAACCATCACTCAGTTTTCATGAACAAAATTTAGACCTAATGCTTAGGAATATTAGAAGGATCAGTCTTTTTTTTAGTTCTTTTTATTATAGAACTTTTAGGAAACCCCTCCATATGATGTGGTCTAGTTCATATGGCATTCCAGGAATGATGATTATCGGCAGTTGCATTTTGTTTTGCCTTTTTCTGTGAAAAATACGTAGAAAGACCTTTCATCAGAAATGTATTTCTTCCAACCATAATGTTATTGTATTCATTGATTTTGGAAATTATAAACTTCTATACTTTCTTTATAATTCACTTATTGAACTCTTAATTTTTCAGAAAAAAAAATTCCAATCTATTATACNTGACAACAACTACTAAAACAGAGAACTCATGTTCTGAAACATGAATATTTAGGCCAGCTAAAGAAAGAATTGTTGATAAAATTTCAGTGTATATATATTTTACTTTCTTTTTATTGGAGATCACAGTGGTTCACTTTCTTTTATTGGCTTTTCCCTCAAATAATGTCTTTATAATCAAAAGACATTTTCTGTGTTTGTTTTCATTTCTGTCTTTATAGCTTAAGAAATGCATTAAAACTCCAGAAATTCCTTCTAAACATGTTCGGAACTGGGTCCCCAAAGTCTTAGAACAACGACGACAAGGTTTGGAAACATATTTACAGGTAAGATGTGTTTCGACCTTCAATTAATATAATGTCACTTAAAGAATCATATATCTCAGTGTTTTTTCTCAGAACTTATGGGTGAGATGCAGACCGTATCAAGAAGCCAAACATTCTGAATGAAAGGAAAGTTTAAAATTATAAATATGTT
Organism: Redunca redunca; assembly: GCA_006410935.1. NCBI lineage: Eukaryota > Metazoa > Chordata > Mammalia > Artiodactyla > Bovidae > Redunca > Redunca redunca. The sequence continues at coordinate 181,396 of SJYQ01093040.1, forward strand.
GTTGGTTGGTTCTTTTATCTTTAATTAGGTTCTATTTTAAAATGGTTATGTGGAAGTGAAAATTTAGTATAAAAGTAAAAACAAGTGTACAAGGTGTCTATTTTTGTGTTCAATCCTACAAATTGCTTTTTTGTTTTTGGCTTTCCTCTTCAAGATTCGTCTCCTCATAGGCTAAGATGGTAAAGCATCTGCCTGCGATGCAGGAGAGCCAGATTCAATCCCTGGGTCAGGAAGATTCCCTGGAGAAGGAAATGGCAACCCACTCCAGTACTCTTGCCTGGGAAATCCCATGGACAGAGGAGCCAGGTAGGCTACAGTCCATGGGGTTGCCAAGAGTTGGACACAACTGAGTGACTTCATTATTAGGGCCTCCCTGGTGGTATAGTGTTCCTAGCCTTTAGATGTTGAGTGTTCGAGAGATAGTGAGAGAGACTGCATTTTCAGTAGGCCTGGCTGGTACACGTCTGGAATCAAATTGAGAATAAGTGTATAAAAATTGCCCCTGACAAAGTACTAACTTCTTCAAAAAGTAGAATGTGTGTTTTTAAAACAATCCATAGGACTCTTTCCTGCAGCTGTGAGGAGCAGATTTACCCAAGTCAGATAAGACAAAGCAGTCTGTCTGCCAAGTGACAGAAACAAAAGGAAAAAGTGAGGCAATGTCAACTTCTCTGAGTTTTAAAACAAAAAGTGGCCTCAGGCCTCAGGTCAGTGTAGCCATCATTGATCCAAAGAGCGCCATATGGCGTAGGCGCTGAGAGGAGGGCGGGGGGCCTAGCGCCTGTGTTCATCAGGACACGAGTCCACTTGAGAGGCCGATGCGTGAGGCTGACTGACCAGGAGTGAAGGGTTGGTGTAGGGGAATCTTGGCTCTCAAAAACGGGGCATCTCCTCAGAGTTCTGAATTTACCATGATGATTTAACCAGGACATGTTTCTTCAAAGAAGTTGGTGTTCGTCCACAGCTGTCTTTGTAGCCCCCTTCAGCGTGAACCCTCAGTGGATTCTGTTCGGGCAGGCAGCTATGGGCCGCATGAAGCTTACATCTGGTGTCCTCTACAGAGCTTTTCTGGCTGGTTGTGCTTGAGTGACTAGTAGCTAGAAGCTCAAGAGAGGCTGTTGACACCGGCTTATACTTAGGGATCAGTTCACAGGCCTCTCCCCCAGTAGAAAAATTGTCAAGGAGCCGTCCCTGGCCTCCCGCAGTTTTCTTGGTCTTTACAGTGTTCACAGGGGAAAGTTGGTGTGTGGAAACCCCCAGAACCCAGAGGAGGGCTGTCTTCACTCTTTTGTTCTGCTTGGGGATGTGGTAGATGGATCCTTCATTGCCTCTCCCTGGCAATGGGAGATTAAGGGAAGTAGAGACTGCAAATGACAGGAAAGCGTGTGGCGTGCGCCTTGAGACTGTGTGTGGAGCCATGAGACTTCCAGAGCCTCGGGCTGCAACTGCAGAGCAAAACCAAACCCCAAAACCCCAAAACGAGACTTTAGATGTTGTATGCAAAGAGTAAAAATGCATGTTCTCTATAATTATGTGGGCTTGGTAAACAATGCATTTTAATTTGTAAGCCAGATTTTCCACAGATATTGTATATCTTCAAGCTTCAGTTCTGAAGAAAGCTTTGCTCTTTCCTCCCATTGTATTTGACACATGACTCCCATTACTACTCAGTGTAAACATTTTAAGATGTTTGTACTTTGGATATAAATATGCAGATAAAATCATCTGGCATAGAGAGGAGTTTACAGTGACACTCAAATTGAGCTTAGAATTTTCTATTCTCAGAAACAGAGCTTGAAAGATGTGGTTGAACGAGTGAGAGGGCTTGTTTGCTCTTGTGCGTTTAATATTCAGTTTGTTGTCAGTTAAGTCCTGAAGGAGTTCAAGGATGCTTTCTCTTCTCCCCCTTTTCTCTCATTCTGTCTGTGTGCTGTGGGAGCCAAATGGAAGTTACAAAGATGAGTGTGGGTGAAAGATGAGTGCTTGATCAATTCCCAGGGAAATGAAAACCCTGGCTTAGGGGTCACTTCTTAATAGCTTTTGGTGTTTAAGTCTCTTCAGAAGTGAGACAGTTCCCACTATTCCTTCTGCTCACCTGTGTAACTCCAGTCTGAATCCCACTCACCCCCTGTACCAGTCTGAACCCCAAGTATGAGTGCCACTGGCACTTCTTGGCAGGCACCACTCTGCAGCGAATCCATCTCAGCTGGAGGTACATAGGATGGCCCTGTTCAGGCCCATACGCTTGAGAAAGTATTAATACCCCAAGCCGTAGCATATTAAGCTCATAGAGATCTCAGACCTTATCCAATCCAGCTTGTCTCCTGCCCTTCAGTTAAGTTCATGAGCATCCCTCTGGTCTCAGTTTAAGTGAGTGAAGTCACTCAGTCATGTCTAACTCTTTGCGACCCTGTGGATTATAGCCCACCAGGCTTCTCCATCCATGGGATTCTCCAGGCAAGAATACTGGAGTGGGTTGCCATTTCCTTCTCCAGGGGATCTTCCCCACCCAGGGATCGAACTCAGATCTCCCGCATTGCAGGCAGATGCTTTAACCTCTGAGCCACCAGGGAAGCCGGTCTCAGTTTACCACCCATAAAACAGACAGATTAACTCTTGGAAGGGCTAGAGTAAACCCTTCCGTTTGTCCCCAAAGCAACGAATACACTTTAGACCATGGATGGGTTCAGCACACATTTCCTAAATTGGCCCACACTGCTCTTTTATTTTGGAGATGGAGAACCAGGATTCCAGTGGGGTAAGCAACTTGCTCACTTCCTGGAGTATATTAATTAAAGATAGGATTGGAATTTTAATTTCTTAATTCCCAGTATAGACTCTTTTTATTATATATTGTAGGTCTTCTAAGTCAGGAGAAATTTTCAACCTTAACATATAGTTTGTCTTAAGGATATGATAATAAAAGTAAAGGAAAATAGCTTATAAACCATCACAATTTTACTGGCTGTCTATCCCCAACTTCTTTGATCGATAGATTTGTTTTATGTCTTTGACTTCAATATTTAGAATCCTTTAAAAACTGTGAGCAATGTATCTATTTTCTGTGTTAAGTCATCTGAATAGAAACAGAAATCTTAAGAATAAATTAATTTGGGTTTCCTAAACTTATTTGACCATCAAACATGGTTTATGTAATATTTTATCTCCCAGTTTGAGAGGATTTTCCACCTTTCCTAAGACCCCACTGAAACAAAAGTATAAAAACTTAAAAAGAAGTAAACCACAGCAGTTAGGTGGTGGATGGGCAGGGAAAAGAGGGGATCATCAATGGAAAAAAAACTTTTGACAGTTTTCTAGAAGATGGAATGTTCCGGTAGCATGCAATGGGTGCTACAAAGTGAAAAGCAAAGCTCAGCCGTGAGCGCCTGTCTGGATGTGGGAGGCAGCCTACTCACAGCTGTGGTAGAGATACTCTTTTGGACTTAGAGTCGGCAGGTGAGACAGAGGTGAGGTGAGCAGTGAGAATGAACACGGATGGGTGCCCAGGCTACTTATTCAGTACAGAATACATCCTCATGTTTATGACCAGGTCCAACATTTGTAAAGACTATTTTCTTGAAAATAAAACAAACGCAACAAAATACTAAACAGAATGTCTGAGGAAAGCTAAAGCTTCTAAGGTGGATATCAGGGCCCCCAGGTTGACAACCCCCTCCACCGCCTCTTACCTCAAGGAGAAGCCCATCAAACTGCACGCTCCACCCACGCTTTCCCCTCAGAAGGAAGCACTCCTGCTGACTGGAGGAGGCCCCCTCAAGCTGCTTTCTGCAGTGAGATCTGGTCACCAGGGATCTCCAAGCATTGAAGAAAAAGGCCAAGATGAACGAAAGCACTAACTCTTCCGGAAAGAGATAATTCAGAACACAACATGTATCATAAAAATGGATTTCATAAATCTCAAGAGCTTCCCAAAGGTATTAACACTCAAACACTGACTCTAGGATACTGTGTGAAAGGACCAATCAGAGAACACACGCGCGTTCTTAGCATTAGTTGTTTTATCCAGCTGATAAAACTGTTTCATCCCATTGATGGGGAGCTGCCCTCCCTAGCTGGGCAACGGTTCCACAGAGGACAGCAGCAAAAACTCCAACAGAAGACAGGAGACACAGAGGCCAGGTCAAGTCTGATGTCCTCTTTCCTCCTGGAGGCCCAGGGAGAAGGAAGAGGAGAAAGTACAGAGTGGGGAAGAAGATAATCAAGTGAGAAACACTTAACAATTCCACCTTTCCTCAGAGAAGGTTCTCCAAGGGCAGAGCACAGTGAATGAAGAAACCCTCTAATGCCTAAACATAGTCTGGCAACACTTCAGTACTTCATCAGGGATGAAGACCCTTGATTTTTCTTCCAGAAAGAGAAAACGGTGGTTAGCAAGGCTGTATCTTCACTTATTTATTTAAGGCTGATTTAATGGGCAAGTCTCTTATCATTCTTTGTTAGCAACTTTAAATTGGAAGCTCTCATGCTTTTCAGACAAGGAATTTCACCAGAAGTTTCCATGAACAGCACTCTTGTGCTGTTTATTGCAATAATGTGAAATTTATCTTTCTGAAAAAGGGACTCATGTCTTATGTCACTTATTCAGGAACAGCACTTGTTTATGTTTTCATCTTTATCACATGGAGCGAAAAGTTATTAAAGTTTTGGGAGCTGACCAGAAATAGCTCATAGCAACTCATGACAAAGGATAACCGAAGCTAATATTTTAATCCCTTAGAAAAAAAGTTCATTTGAAGAAAATTGTGCCACAGCTGGGTCAGGCTGGGTAGATGCAGAGTGCTATCTTCAAAGGACCCTGTTTACCTGGCTAGCCTGCCCCTCACTCATTCTTTAAATTATACTATGCAGTATAATGTTCCATTTGGTCAGAAGTCTGAATTAAAGAGTATTGTATTTTTGACTTTTCCAGTAGTGCCTGAGGTATCTGTTAAAACTGACCATGTGCACTTGCAAATTTCTAATCCCTTGAGTGCAGTGAACCATATATAATCAGATGACATTTTAAAAGTGAATCTCCTGTATCTTAACTTGACTGCTTGATCTGTAAGAAAAAAGGTATGTTAAAATTCCCCACTTATGTTCTCATGATTATTGATATAGTTGGGCTTAGTACAACCATCCATTTTGTTTGTTTGCTTATATTCAATAGTATATTTAATTTTTATCCATGGTTTTTATTCGTTCCCTTTTTGCTGAATTTTTCTTTCCTTGCTTGCTTTTGGACTGGTGGCAGATTTCTTCCTCCTTTTTCTCTTTCCCTTTTACCCCTTTAGTATGTATGTACCCTTTCAGTGATTCCCTATTATCTTTAGTTGCCTCCTGAAATTTACAAGGACCTTATAATGTTCACCTTGAATGATCACCTTGAATGTAGGATTCTGGGTTGACAATTCTTGTTTTTTTCAGCACTTAGAAAATATTTCAAAACTTCATTTTGCCCCCGTGGTTTCTGATTTAAATATCCATTGTCATGTTAATTGTTTTCCTGCATATGTAAGATGTTGCTTTAAACTGGCTGTTTTCATCGTCTTTGTGCCTACTCTAGCATGGTGAAGGCAAGATGTTTTATTTATTTTGTTTATAAAAACAATTATTGTTCAAATACTGTCTAATCACTTAAACATCTCGGGGCACAGAATGGGTGCTCTTATATGCTGTGCTGTGCTTGGTCGCTCAGTTGTGTCTGACTCTTTGTGACCCCAGGGACTGTAGCCCGCCAGGCTTCTCTGTCCATGGCGATTCTCCAGGCAGAAATACTGGAGTGGGCCGACCCAAGAATCAAACCAGGGTCTCCTGCATGGCAGGCAGATTCTTTACCAGCTGAGCTACCAGGGGAGCCCCGGGTACTCTATAAATATTAGTTAAAGAGAGGAAGAAATATAGAAAACTTTTATGCTTGAAAAATAAAAATAAAATGGCATTTTTTTCAAGATTTTGTCTTTGTCTTTGGTTTTCAGAAGCTTAATTATTATGTGTCTTGGTTTGTGTTTCTTTAAGTTTTTCCTGTTTGGAATCCTACCAAATTGTTGAATCTGTAGGTTTCTCTTTTGCCACATGTGGAAGTTTTTAGCCATTATTTTTTGGGTACTTTTTCAACCCCTTTCTCTTACTCCTCTCTTTCCAGGACTCCAATAATGGGAATGTTCTATTTTTTATTGTAGTTGCACAAGGACCTGAGACCTTTATTTATTTATTTTGACTGTTTGGTCAGATTAGATACTTTGTTTTGTTTCTATCTTCCCCTTCACTGATTCTTTTCTCTTTTCCTTCCATCGGGCCATTGAACCCTGCACTGAGCCCTTTCTTTATGATATTGTATTTTTCAGTTCCAAAATCCCCATTTGCCATTTGATTTTTCTTTGTAGCTTTTACTTTTTGCTGATACTTTATAGGTGTGTGTGTGTATATATATATATATATATATTTCCACCACCACCCCCCCTTTTTATTTTAGCCACGTTGCACAGCTTTCAAGATCTCAGTTCCCTGACCAGGAATCAAATCGGGGCCACAGCAGTGAAAGCACTGAATCCTAACCATTGGACCACCAGGAAACTGAGACTTTTTATTTCTTTGTTGAATTTTCCTGTTTCTTCTTCTTTCAGATACGCTCATAATTACTCATGGAAACATATTTATCATGGCTGCCTTAAAAAATCACTGTCAGATGATTTTCACATGTCTCTGTCATCTCAGTGTTGGCATGTATTGGTTGACTTTTTCATCCTGTTTGAGATCTTCCAGGGTTTTGATATAATGAATGATTCTGGTTGCATTCTGGACATTTTTGTGTTATGGTACGAGACTCTGACCTTATTTAAATCTTGGTTGTTTTAGCTGGCTTTCTCTGATACTGGTCAGTCAAGGCAGGGGACTCCACCTACTTTCGACCAAGGGAAGATGGAAAACCAGATGCCTCGCCTAGCGTCACTGACAGCTGGGTTGGGCTGGGTGCTCCTCATCACTGCCAGGAGGACGGGAGTCCAGCTCCCCACGTGGTCTCCACAGACCCTGTAGGTGGGGCACATTTCCGGCTGTGGGGATAAAAGTCCTGGCTGCTCTCTTGGCCTTCGCTGACGCCACCCCGGCACGGAGCGCTTCATTACCAGCCTTGCGAGGCTGGAAGGCTAGGCTTCCCATGAGGGCGCTACTGGCGTGAGTGCAGCTGGCCGCAGTCTCTTCTGTGGTGTGTTGGCTACGGTAGAACAGTTTAGAGTTGGAGACTGTTCTGTCTTGCTCAGTTGTCTCTTGTCTGGTTTTGCTAAAGGAAACGGGGTTTTACCTGGGCCTTATTTGTCTGCATATGTTGGTATTTCCTGGTTGCTAGGTTTTTCTTCTCCAGGTCAAGATAGGTGAGGCAAAATGAAAACCCAGGAAAGATAAAGCTCAACACTGTGCCATTTCTTGGGTCCTAAAAAGTCTCTTTTCTTCTTTTAACCTGTCATAATCGTCTTGTTTGCTCTATATACAGGGCCCAGTGGTTTTAGTTGTACTTAGCAGGATCAATGGGAAAAAGTATATCTGCTCCATCTCATTGGAAGTCGAAAGTGAAAGTGGAGTGAAGTCGCTCAGTCTTGTCCGACTCTTTGCGACCCCATGGACTGTAACCTACTAGGCTTCTCTGTCAATGGGATTCTCCAGGCAAGAGTACTGGAGTGGATTGCCATTTTCTTCTCCAAGGGATCTTCCCGACCCAGGGATCGAACCCGGGTCTCCCGCATTGGAGGCAGACACTTTAACCTCTGAGCCACCAGGGAAGCCCTGGAAGTCGAAGCCATACATTGATTTTTGAACTTAATATTATGGTTTTTTTGTTTCCGTGAATTCTGTTTTCATTTTTTCCCTAATCTGCCTGGGTTTTACGTTTTTTTAATAGTCCTTGTATTTTTGCTTATGTTTTCAAACCTCTTTTATATTTTATCTCCTAGACACATTAACTCATTTCCTCAGGAAAAATGGTCACCACCACGTATCATCTGAATTCAGTGGACCATGTGTAGTTTTTTTCTAATTATATTTTATAAGTAATTTACAGAAATTCATTAGAACTTTTATCAGAATTTCATCATGGCAGATCCAAAGTCAGTCCACATTTCCCTGTTTTTTAAAAGGACAGCATCCTTTGAACAGTAAACCTAACTGTTATCAGCTTCTATGTATGAACATGAAACATAAACCATCTTATAGATACTGATTCCAGATTTTTATATGCATCTCTAAAAGGTTCCAGTGTATCATTGTTTCTGATTCTTTTCTTTGGACGTGCATTGTTTAAACCCCAAACCGCAATGGTTAGTAGTTCTCTTGAGGAGACAGTGACTAATATTTTTGCTGCATAATTATAAAAAATTTTCATTTTTAAATTTACAAATACCAACTAGAATGACTGAATCAATGAAATTTTTTTAAAGTTTCTGTATTATCTGTTTCCTTCTAGTCACCTTTGTATATCCTATAGCATTGTCCACTGAGACGTCATAGTTGAAGGGTTTTTTGTGGGTCTTTTTTGCCACTAGAAGGCACTAATTTAAGTTACCATTACCAACCTGTGAAGGGGCCAGTTTGTGGTTTTAAATTCTCAGAGGATATTTCTTCTCCTCTCCTTTACTTCCAAGACTACTCTTCACAGTTCTTTATTCTCCCCTCCCCTGGGGAGAAAGCAGCTTTACTTGGAGCTCATCTTAGATTAAATGAGACTTCCCTGGTGGCTCAGATTGGTAAAGCATCTGCCTGCAGTGTGGGAGACCTGGGTTCAGTTCCTGGGTCGGGAAGATCTCCTAGAGAAGGGAATGGCAACCCACTCCAGTATTCTTCCCTACACCCTCTTGCCCTGGGCAAACCTCAGGCTTTATCTTGGTTTCCTTTGTCCCTACACTCCCCAACCAGATAGAGTTCACAGTATGTCCACAGGACAGAGATATGTGGTTTTAGGATCTTAATGATTCCTTTCCAAGATAATCTGAGCCATAGGAAGTTTTAAATGCCAAATCACCCTTCACAGTTAGCCAAGCTCTATTTTGGAGACTCCTTAATCTCCTATAACACATTCTTCAAACATACATGGAAAGGTTTGGAAAACGAGTTTAATTATTTTCCCGGCTATAAGAGTTTATTTGACAGTGTTTGCTTCCCAAATCAAAATGGATTTTATATTTCATTCAATCAGGGGTGAGAATGTGTTTAGGCAGCAACCTCTGGCAGGGTCCATCGTGGTAGAAAGTCAACGGTCATACAGATAGTGCATTTCAACTCAACCTAACTGGAACATACCCTTTTTTAAATTCAGCAGTTATATACATGTGGTATAGAAGAGACTTTCGACATTCCTACAAGATAATCCCCAGAGAAGTTGCATCATGACCTAATCCTGGTCAGCTACAGTCCATAGGGTTGCAAAAAGTCGGAGACGACTGAGTGACTTCACTTCTCACTTTCACTTTTTTATACTTACATACATGTGGTGTAGAAGAGACTTTCAACATTCCTACAACATAATCCCTAAAGAGGTTGCATCATGACCTAAACATGTTTTTTAATTTTTTATGTAGGCTGTATATAGGCTTAATGTTACAGAGTTCACAGAATAATAGGGTCTCTCAGTATGCCTTTGACCGTTTTTAACCACCAGTGCTCAGACGGTGAAAAATCTGCCTGTAATGCAAGAGACTCAAATTCCATCCCTGACTCGGGAAGATCCCCTAGAGAGGGAAATGTCAACCCGCTCCAATATCCCATGGATGGGGACCCTGGCAAGCTGCAAGTCCGTGGAGTTGCAAAGAGTCAGACATGAATGAGTAACTGCCACCCAGTCTGCCTATGACCCTTTGTAACCACCCCCAGGGCTTCAGAAGACATTTTCTTATAAATTAGGTTGCCTTCTGATTTCCACTGGGCATGTATTCCAGCCCTTTATCTTTCTCTTCCATGAGCTTCTTTACTTTTCTCAAGGTAGGATTCTCTGGTAACGTGGTCCCCTTCCCTAATGTGCACCAGGAACTGCTTCTGAAATGCTGGAAAGGTGTTTTCTTTGGAGAAAAGCTCGGTTAACATCTGGTCTGCTGCCTCGTCACCTGCTGCCAGGTGCCGGGGCTTGACAAGGTCTGTTACCTCCAGAATCAGGTGGTCATAAGGTGACAGGCCAGCGTGCCTGGTATCACCATGCTGTCTTCTCTGAAGTTCTTTTACTTTAGCAGTACTTACTGTACTAGTTGCCCTTAAACATCTTATGAACTACATTTTCTTACTTCCATACTGCAGTGTATTTGTGGACTTAATTTTCATGACTATAGACCATTGACAAATTTGACATTTTACTGTTAAATTAGTAAAAATATCTGTTTTATGACCAAGAGCCAATACTAGCAATTAGTATTCTTTGGTAGGGGGAGCTTTTATCCAAGTCTTGTCTGGACCCCCCCGCCTCCAAAGGTTTTTGGTTTTTGTCAGTCATTCCATGAGAATTGCACAGTAGGCATAACTGAGTGGAGAACAATAGACTAAATGATACTGAACTGAGATTCAGTTTTTAATGTTTTCAGTGTCCACTTACCAGGTCCGCAGCTTTCTCTTGCTTATGCAAACCACTACGCATCACACTGCTGGGATTGTGAGCAGTCAGTACTGCAAACGTTAAGCTTGGAACAGGTTTCTAATTAAGATGTTAGAATTATAATAATCTCTAAGCTAGTTTTACTTCTTAAAGGCATTTTCTCATTATTATTCATGTAATCATAGATATCTATAGAGTTAAAAGCTATCTCTTACACACAATCTAATTTTGTTCTTTCTTTTCCTCTACCTTTCATTTCTGTGGTTTTTAAGTCATATGTCTGCATATCAATTCCTAGCCCTTCAACTCTGGCTAAGGATTAATTGAAATTTTCTCATTTAATCCGGCCTTGATTCAGTAAAGGCCTTGATGAAGCTGAGTCAACTCAGTTCAGCAGAGAAGCCTTGTGCTACCCCAGTGAACAGCATAGGACCTGATAGCCTAGGTCCTTAGAATTTTGAGTTTAATTCACAGGTTAAGAAGTGATACTTCGGCAGCTTCGCTTCTTGTAAGTGACTTTTTTTAAACTGCAACTGAACTAAAGAACAAGACCTTACATACATTTAAAAATAAATAATGAACCTTATTATTCTCAACAACAGAGGAAAATCAAGCCTGAAATATACAGGCATTAAGTAGCCCCACCATGGAGGTGGAAGACCTTATGTTTTTTGTTTTTTGAGAGATGTACAGCTTGAATTTCATAAAATCCCAGTAGAAACCCATAAACATAAGAGTATCTGTGGAGATCTTGCTTATAACATGAGACAAACTGTTCTTTGTTCTCATTAAAGATTGTGAACAGTGTGTTAAATAATATTAATGGCTAGGATTGTCAGTACTTAACAGTACTTTCCTTGTACAAGTGATTTTATTGATTGATACAGACTCAGTGTAACAGGAGCAGATTATTTTTACTGATTTTATCGAAATCTTAACCAAGTTTGTTAGTGCACCACATATCTTTAAATAGATCTAGATGATGATGTAGATTAAGAAAAGCAAACCACCATCCATCTCTTTTTGATCTGTTAATAACTTAAATCCATCATTGCTAGCAAGTGTTTTCAGATTCTGTCGTGCATACATGTTTCTCTTGTCCCTGGTTAGAAATCCTATAACCTTGTTTCAGTGGTTGGCTTTTCGTACAAGAAAACCCTAACCACTTATCCAGAATTTGGCAGGCAAGTTTGTCATCAGAATTGTTAAAGTAATTGATGAAATACAAAGGAAAAAGTAAAACTGTACTAGTCTCTGCTATTAAATTTCATTTTTGTAGGCAGTGAGCTGTGTATTTTTAGGTTTTATAGTAGTTCTGTAAGAGTGTTTTTGTGCTAAGTTGAAAGTACTGTATGAAGGCTATAAATAATTACTTAAGACAATGTATGATATTTCTTCTTATTATACTGTATTTTAAAGGTTTTCATTTTAATTACAGAGAATTGTGCTGTTTAAGTTCAAATGTCCTTTTTTCCTCAGTAATTTACCTACTTCCCACTGATCTCAAAATAATACTTTGTTTAAAATAATTTTTAGTGCAGAAAAATTTTTTAATTTTCTAAAGGCAGTCACACATATTATTTCTTTAAAGGTCACAGTATACTTTTCTTTCAAGGAAACAAGCCAGTATTTTAAAAATTCTGATAATGCATTCTTGCTCAGCTTGGTAGATAAGTCTGGTGGAAGCCTGTCCTACAAAACTATATAGATAATGAACTTTCAGAGGTCAGATGGGTCAGTGGAGGTGTGATTAGTAATGCCTATTTAAGAAGCATTAGGGCCTTCAAAAATGTTTCTGATTTCATGAAGAAGACCTGTGTGAAAGAAGGAGATAGAATGGAAATATGCACTACAGTGCACTGTGGCCTGAAAGCTTTGATCAGACTTAGAACTTAAAACTTTGGGAGTTAATTCCCAAACCTGTGAATTATCAAATATCGACCACCCAATTTGGCAGTCGGCACTGATTAAAAAAATTACTCTAAGGGGTCAGTAATTAAGGTTCAGTGCTCTGAACAAGGACACTGGGTTAATAAGATGGATATTTTGCGTTGTCTTCCTCTTGAGCTGGCTATGCTTTGCTGCCAGCTCATGGCTGCAGGCCTTTTCTAGAAAGAAAATGGGCGAGGTGTGTGTGGTGAGAAGACGAACAAACCTGCACTCATTTATGCAAAGCCAGCTCAAAGCCCCTCCTCAAAACAGGTTGTTGGTGATGCCATTCTAGGCTCATGAAGAGAAAGATAGACTGCATATTACTTCTTCACGTCCAAACTTCTTTAGATGATAAAAACTTCACATCTTGAGCTAGAATTATATTTCTTTAACTATCAGTTGCTTTAAGGTGGCTATATGGTGTCTTGAGTCTCTCTTTACTACTACTGCTGTTTTCTATTCAGAGAAGATTTTAGGAAGCCCAGCATTATTCTTGAGATACTTTTGTATTTTATCAGATTCGTTGTAATGGATTCATGAATTTTCTAAAACTGGCTTTTGTAGTGAGGTTCACTTTTAGCTTGATGACTATAGTTTAATCAGAGGAAGAATATTATATGTCTTTTCTGTGGTCATTTATTTTCTGATCACTATCTGTTTCTTTTCAGGCATCAATCATTCTTTCCTTGCAGGTTAACCTACTTTTAGTATTATAGTATTTTTTTTTATTGTTCTGATTTACACGTATGTTCATACTCAACAACATTGAAAAACACAAAAGAATAAAAGTAATTGTCTGTGATTCTTCCACTTAGACCACTGGTTCTGGACCCGGACATTTGATGATACACAGAGATATTTTTAGTTGCTAAAGCTGAGGATGGGGCTGCTGCTAGCATGCCTCTAGTGGGTACTTCAGGAATGCTAGCCATCCTACGGTGCATGGGACAGCCCCAAACAAACAAGCGTTTGACCCCAAATGTTAATATTGACCAGGATGAGAAACCCTGATTTAGACATCTCAAAATTTTAGTGTGCTTGCTTTGTCTTTTTCCTATGCATATTTTTAATCCTGTATTTTAAAATGTTTTTACATCATCTATAATGCTTTATAAACTCCTCTTTTAAAAACAAATTATGAACATTTATCATGTGTTAAGTATTCCTCTAAAAGAAGGTTTTTTAAAACTATTTTAACTTTTATTATGGAGAATTTCAACATATAAAGACTTGGCAGAATAATGTAATAAAATCTTATATTTCCAACATCAGCTTCATGGTTGATAATCAACCATTGTCAATACAGAGGCAATCTAACCTGACCTATATCTTACCCCACCCTCCCATGTTACTTTGAAAAACCTCCCAAATATTTTTATCTATAAATGTTTCAGTATGTATCTCTAACAGAAAGTTTCTTTTAAAAAAATAATTTCAGTAAGGCCTTCATAATACTTTACACTATCCTGTGGATATATTATAATTTATTTAACCAAGTGCCTACTGTAGTTTTGCTTTTTTTTTTACTTTTACACTTAAAAAAAATTTTTTTTAATATTTATATGATACAGTCTCCTTGTTCTACAGGTGAAATAGAAAGTGTGCAAACTAAGCAAGGCAAGAATGAGCACAAGACCCTTAATTTCATTAAACACCATGTAACTGGTAAAGATTAATGTACATATCTCCTGCTAATTCTTTCCAATTACTTAGTTCATATAAATTCCCAAGCCTGGTTAATTATGCTGAAGTCAGGTAGTAATTTTGAGCAGTGTTCCGACGACAAGGGAATTTTCCTGGTATAACCTTGCCCTCTCACACAAGCTCTCAGCAGATTAGGCGCTCAGCCTGGAGTCCATTCATTTTCTGCTCAGGCCTAATTGCTGCCGACTGGCTGCCACAGGTACCTGGATAGTCTGTGTTCAAGGAGCCAGGGACTTGTGAGAACAAATAAGGAAAGATTAATTGTTTGTTTTGTTCCCTCCCAAGAGAAATGTGGGTGCTTAATCAAGAAAAATAATTTCTTCTGTTGATTTGGCTTATTTGGAGAAAAGATAATCGTGTAAAGCTAGGCACAAAAATGATGCCTTTTACAAGAGGTATTGCCACTTACCTACACAGGAGACAAGGATACAGGGAAATGAATGTGAGACACTGATGAAATGGATGAGGAAGGCTCACATTTCTCATCGTAAGTAATCTGGCTGTTGGGCTTTTATTTGTACCAATAATGCTAGCTAGTATTGTCATTTGTTTTGTCTGGCTCTTCGGAAATCTAATCAAGGAGACAATAGTGTGAAAAAAATCAACAACACTTTTCCAAATTGTTCTTAATTGCTGGAGTACAAAGTGAGCTAAATGCTGTGATGTTTCCAATTAAAGGACCTGTTTTAAGCAAGCACTATTAAATCTATCTTTCCTGATCTGATAAATAAGCAATCAAAGAGTGGAGCAGATTAATTGAGAGCCATTAGTTCCAGATTCCTTATAACAGGAAGTGTGAACCAACATTATTAACAAGCTTGGGCAATTTTGGGCTTGATACCTGTGTCACTTATATCTTCTGGTCCATCAGAAAAAGGGAATTTATTAAGTGTTATCATATTGCTTGTGATCTTTCATACCTACCCCAAACCATTTGCTTTCTAAATTCTCAAGAAATATTAGAAGGACTTTTGATGTGTTCTGAATCAGAGTTGACCATTGAATCTGGAAGGTGAAAGTGAGGGAATTAAAAGAGAAATGTATATTGTCCCTGTGACAGGAAGTGGTACAGCTATAAGCACAAGAGTTTTTACACTAGGCAGGCGCTGGCAGTTTGTTTCTGTGAAAGACCAACTAGTAAATATTTTAGAGAGTGTGCCCTCTATGGACTGTCACACTCCTCACCTCCGCCGCTGTGGTGTGAAAGCTGCCGTGGATGATACATAAAACAGGGAGAGGGGCTGTGTTCCAGTTATTGTTCGATCGCGCAGTCGTGTCCAGCTCTTTGCAACTCCATAGACTGCAGCATGCCAGGCATCCCTGTCCTTCACTATCTCCCGGAGTTTGCTCAGACTCGTGTGCATTGAGTTGGTGATGCCATCCAACCATCTCATCCTCTGTCAGCCCCTTCTCCTCCTGCCCTCAATCTTTCCCAGCAACAGGATTTTTTCCAGTGAGTCGGCTCTTTGCATCAGGTGGCCAAAGTATTGGCGTTTAGCTTCAGCATCGGTCCTTCCAATGAATATTCAGGGCTGATTTCCTTTAGGATTGACTGGTTTGATCTTGCTGTCCAAGGAACTCTCAAGAGCCTTCTCCAGCACCACAGTTTGAAAGCATCAATTCTTCGGCACTCAGCCTTCTCTGTGTTCCAATAAAACTTTACTTATAAAAGCAGGCAACAGGCCAGATTTGACTTTGGGGCTCTAGTTGAGCCTTGGATTTAGAGGTCAGTGGCAGATTTGGGTGGACGGGCAGCAGTAGATGGCTGGAATGAAATGTGGCCTGGCATCAGGTGAATATGGGTTCAGAGTCCTGAATCTACTTGCTGCTGTATAAACTAAGGTAGTTAATTAACTTCTTTGAGCACTAGTCACCTTTTCTGTAAAAAGGAATAAGAAGATACACCTCATAAAGTTGTTAGTGAGGATTACATAAGCTAATGTACATGAGCATTACCCAGTTCCTGATATAGAAGATGCATACAATCAAAAATAGCTATCATTTTTTTACCATCAAATCCAGGTCATATGTGACATGTTTGTCCTCATTTTTCTGAAATTCCAGAATATTCCTAGGACTCCACAGAGCCATGGGGATTGATGCCTAATCTTACTTGGCCATGAAAAGTAAATTAGAAAGTATTCTTTTAGGAACCCATCTAAACAATTCAGCTAAAACTGTAACTAATTAAAAATGTTGTTGGAGGCCATACAAGGCAGAAATCTTGAAGAAGGTGCAGAATGTTGTCACAGGGAAGTGCTAGTGTTAATCTTCTATCCCTTCACTCCTGTGTTCATTAATTCGTAAAATAAACATTTTTCAAGAGCTATTCATGATCAAATACTCTGCCTCAGGCCTTACATTTATTGTTTCACAATCCTCACCACCATCCATGCTCAGTAGCATCATCTGGTATTGAAAGTCAGCCCGCTTAAACATGGACCGTTCTGTATAGAATGACACCTGTAAGCCCATCTGTAAAGTACCTCCATTTCCCTCCACAGACAAACAATTGGCAGGCATTTCAGGCTGAACTTTTTAAAGAACCTGCCAGTCAAGGGAGAGATTTGAGGAATGCTGGGGTGGGAATCTTGTCCCTAGGGGAGCAGTTCATGCAGGACTCTCGCTCACAAGTCTCCAAGGTGGAGTGTTCATGATGACCCACTGGAGTTAGAAAGCAGTCATGCAACTTGCAAGTATATTGATATTTTTAGTCTGATAATGAAGGCAATGGCACCCCACTCCAGTACTCTTGCCTGGAAAATCCCACGGGCGGAGGAGCCTGGTGGGCTGCAGTCCATGGGGTCGCTAAGAGTTGGACACGACTAAGCGACTTCACTTTCACTTTTCACTTTCATGCATTGGAGAAGGAAAAAGCAACCCACTCCAGTGTTCTTGCCTGGAGAATCCCAGGGATGGGGGAGCCTGGTAGGCTGCCGTCTATGGGGTCGCACAGAGTTGGACACGACTGAAGCGACTTAGCAGCAGCAGCAGCAAAGAAGTAAATTAAGCTTTATTAATGTTGCTGTAGAGGGAACTCCCTGGTGATCCAGTGGCTAGGACTTTTTGCTCTTACTGTCTGGGCCCAGGTTCAGTTCCTGGTCAGGGAACTAAGATCCCTCAAGATACGTGACATGGCCAAAACAAGAAAAAGAAAAAAATATTATGGTACAGACCAATACTGGCCCTCTCGCAAGCCCAAACATCGGTCAGCCTGGGGTCCACAACCAGGAGCCCTCATTTGCTTGTATATTCCAGTCTGTTGCACTTTGTGATGCTTGATTAGGTCGGTTTATGATCGATATTACCTCCTTTCAGCTAAATCTCACAGAAGTTGTTTGGTTGCTCAGTCACGTCCGACTCTTTGTGACCTTATGGTCTGTAGCCCACCAGGCTCCTCCGTCCATGGGATTTTCCAGGCAAGAACACTGGAGTGGGTAGCCATTCCCTTCTCCAGGGGAATGTTCCCAACCCAGGGATCGAACCTGTGTCTCCTGCATGGCAGGTGGATTCTTTACCACTGAGCCACTGGGGAAGCCCTAAGCCTCACAGAAGATTCCGTAGTTTAATAGGAGCCCGGAAAGAAGTCACAGATGGAAGAGAAAGCTAGGAAATGCTCGCCCAGGTGCACGGTGAACAGCAGAAAGATGCGGCCCCCATCCCAGCACTGCTTCCGGTTCTGCAAGCTCCAAGGCCCTCACTTAACCTGGCCCTCCAGATGAAAGGCCTAGGAATACCAAGTAGGAGAGAAAGTAGCTTTTGAAAGAATACAAGCCTGTGAGAGAACATGATGAAACTGGATGTTTGAAAATTTTTCTGTCATTGTGGGATTTTGTTGCCAGAATTAATGGTTATAGCCTGAAATTCTCTCCAGCTCCCTTAATACTTGGAAACAGCATTTTCTAGCTTGTTCAGAAATCTTTCACCAGAAGAGTTTCAGCGACTCTTGGACCCAGATTTTTCTAAACTCAATATTTTGTAATTCTGTAAGAACAACTGTCCAGCATCAAGAAAGGGAGATTCCTGGCCACATCTCATTAAAAAAGTAGCTTTTGTGGTGGTGGAGATTGGAAGTTGGAAAATTACTATTATGATTCAGTAAGTACAGTCATTGGATCTATTTGTCTTTTTAAGATACTCTTTTCTTCAATAGTGGTCATTAAAATCAAATATTATGAAATGAACAGAATTTTCAGTCACTCTTGAACACAGTTAGAGAATAATCACTGTATTTCAACCTAAGAGAGCTTAGTCAGTCATATTACTCCCCTGTTAAAATATCACTATCTGGAATTTTTAATAGGAACAGAAATTGTTTTTGTATCAATAATACATGCCATTAAAGAGAATTTAAATATTAGTTCATCTTTATATGACTTTAAATTTTCCTTTTGTGTATGGTTTAAATAGAACATAATTAATACAGTAATACCTTTATTTCATGTATAATTAAGTAAGTATTAGAGTGAGGGCTCAGCCCTTTTTCACTGGAGATGTGTATGATGAAAAATGTTTGGGAGACATGGAGACAACTGCTCCAAGTCACTGGAACCTCCTGTTCCATTCATGCCAGTGTGTTTTAAGTAAGTAAAATGTGTTTAGAATTTTTTAAAAATATTCTCTGGTGGTTCCTCTTTATTAGAAAATATGCTGTATTTATTTTAAAAGACCTCTCCCAATTCAGAATTTGTCCAACTCCCATCTTGCTTGTACTAAAGGAAATCAACCCTGAATATTCATTGGAAGGACTGATGCTAAAGCTCCAATACTTTGGCCACCTGAGGCAAAGAGCTGACTCATTGGAAAAGACCCTGATGCTGGGAAAGATTGAGGGCAGGAAAAGAAGTAGGCGACAGAGCATGAGATGGTTGGATGGGATCACTGACTCAGTGGACATGAGTTTGAGCAAACTCCAGGAGATAGTGAAGGACAGGGAAGCCTGGCATTTTTTCACAGGGAATGCTTGCTTCCTCGATGGGAAATTGTGGCTTTTATCCCCTTTCTTCTGATCCTGCCCCTCATAGTGATTCAAGAAGACTTGTTATTGTCTCTTGTCCCAGAGTGCCTTTTAGGCAGCGGGCACGCCAATAAATTGAATTCTTTCCATTTTCTCCCTCATCCACCTGAGCAGGAGAGTAGGGTCACAACATCGGAGCAGAGGGTAGGATGTTGGAACTCTGATCATCCGTCTCTGTTATGATTTTAAACTATCCGTGATAGGAGAGTCACCTCCTACCTACCAAGAGCTTCCTTACATTCTACACACACAACTGAATCCTGCACGTCATACCTAGGATGCTCTTGGGCTTACTTCAGGTACTACCTGCCATCCTGCTGTTGGAGATTCCTATCCTGTTCTGGAAAAATCTGGGCCATTCTTAGGTTCCTTTATGAAATCACCCTTTCACTAAAAATAGTCCAGGACTGTGTCCTGGAAGCTAGTCTCGATCAAGCAAAGGAGCACTTTCCTTGTTTGTCGCCCCCACTGCCGTTTTCATTGTTTAGTGCTTTATTCCTTCCTGATGTCATGGTAGTTTCCTCAGTAGCTCCAGCTGTTCTGCACAGTATCCGGGGAGATGTGCCTTCTCAACTTCCTCTCTGTTCATGATACTCACCTACCGAGAATTATATCATGGCTCCTTGCTAGCTACTGAACTGTGATGTTCTCAGGCCGGATACTCAGAACCGCAGCCTTACTCTGCATGGATCTTACTGCCTACTAGCCTACTGACTGCCCTTGTCTTGGCTCCTGTGCTTACCATACCTTGCACCTGGTATCACCTCTTTTCTCATTTCTGTTTACCAAAACATCCCACAAGGTCATTTCCAGGACCTCCTCTGTATGGGTTCTTTTTCAGTTCTCCACACCCAGATATAATCTCAAACCCGAATACATTATAGTGGCTGTTATCCCACTGCATTTTTACTTTCTGTTAGAGCTCACTAACTTTATTTCTCCACACTCAGTTTTCAGTCCTGCATGCCACCCATCTGCCTCCCCAAACATGTAACTTTAGCTCAGCCCCCCGTGACTCCTGGGGCCGCCCTGGTGGCTCGGCAGTAAAGAATCCACCTGCAGTGCAGGAGACCTGGGTTTGACCCTTGCATTGGGAAAATCCCCTAGAGAAGGGAAGGGCTACCCACTCCAGTATTCTTGTCTGGGAAAGCCCATGGACAGAGGAGCCTGGGGGACTGCAACCCATGGGGTCGCAAAGAGTCAGACACAGCTGAGCAACTAACACTTTAACACACACTGTAACTGCTACTTCAAGACTGCCAGATAGATAATTTGGTTTTATTGATATTTGATATTATTCTAATTCTTTCTTTTGTTATTTTTGTTCCTATCTGATAGTTTGGGATAAAATATTAGATTCAAATGGAAATGTACACCCAGGGCTGATTCATGTCAATGTATGGCAAAAACCACGACAATANTTGTTATTTTTGTTCCTCTCTGATAGTTTGGGATAAAATATTAGATTCAAATGGAAATGTACACCCAGGGCTGATTCATGTCAATGTATGGCAAAAACCACGACAATATTTGAAGTAATTAGCCTCCAATTAAATTTTGAAAAAGATTCAAATGGAATATCTACTTTGATTATGCAGTATTTCATTGTGTGATATTCTCTTAGTTGATAGTGGTACTTTTGTATTATTTGTTATGTGAAACATGTAAAATTAGGCTGCATAAAATTTTAAAAATCTATTTCTGCAAGAAAGTCACCACAAATTCAAACCATAAGACCAATAGGCTAAAAAAAGAAGAATATATATGACAAGGGTCTGATTCCTATGGTATGAAAAGTCCTTTTATAAGTTGCTAGGAGGAAAATTATCAAACAGGAAAATGATAATTCATTCATTAAAAAGTCATTATAAATGATTAGTAAAAAAATAAAGAAAAATACTTTATTAGTAATCAGTTCGGTCAGTGGCTCAGTGGTGTCCAACTCTTTGCGACCCCTTGGACGGCAGCATGCCAGGCTTCTCTGTCCATCCCAACTCCCAGGGCTTACTCAGACTCTTGAGATAGTATATTTACTTGTAGATCTGCAAAGTTTAAAACAAACCGTTTATACTCACTGTTGGTAAGGAATAGACATTCTCATATACCTTTGAGGCATCTGCCCATTGTGGCAACATTTTGGAAAAGAAATGTGACAGTTTTGTCTCTGAATTTATCCAACAATTATTCTTGCATAAATGGGCTATGCTGTGTGTAAGGCATTTCTTTCATTGTAATATAATTATAAAAGTTTCCCAATAACATTGGTTAAAAATGTATTGAAATAGCCATACAGTGGAGGGTGATACAAAATACTCAATAGCAGTTCGAAAGAATGGTGTAATTCTATATGTACCAATAGGAAAAGATATCTAGGACCTATGGACTGATACAGAAAGAAAGAAAAAAAGAGAGAGAGGGAGGGAGAGAGGGAGGGAGGAAGGAAGGAAGAAAGTAAGTTCTCCAAAGACAAAAAAATGTTTGAAAACCAGCAACTAAAAGACCTTATCTTTCTATCGCTGAAGTTTTAAGCCTTTTTAAAATATATGAAATCTGTATTACTTATTCTCATAGCCACAGCTTTTTACTGTTATTCTTCTTCTTGGCAAGACAAACCACATGAGTTTAGTAATCCTATTGTATTATCACCAGCCACATAAGAAAATCTGCTGTAGAAGTATACGGATGACATTCACTCTTCCAGATTGATGCTATTTATTTTTCTTTGGCACACGGAAGGTTGCTAAGCATCCCCTGGTCAGGTTCTGCCAGCCCTTTACGCCCAGTAATTGCATTGTTCCGTGTCTTTATCAAGGAATCCCTCGCCAGTAAGTTTTTGGGAGGGACAAGTGTCAAGGATGAGAAGCCACAATGAAGTGCTCGGGACTGAGCAGAGATTACACTGCTCAGGTCATCCTACAAAACTTGTCAGTTTGCTGCCCAAATAAATGCCTCGAGTGTGTAAAACGCAGAGCATAGTGACCCCAGGAAGAAAAATCAATTGCAATTCATATTTCATATGTCTGTAATTGCTTGTGAAAGCACGGCAGCGGTTTGTTTGCAGGGCAGCTCTTCCTTGCCTGTTGTCTCCTTTCTCTTCTCGGTTCTAACGGTCGCGTCTTTCACATGCTCACATTTACGGTGAAGCAAATCTGGGGCCTTTCTTCTTTCTGGTCCACATTACCATTCTTATTACTGGTGCCCTGTACTGGATTTGATCCGTGCATTGAACTGTAAACAGGCTGAGATCACGCAGTAGAAATGGCTAGTTCACTTTGTGGTTCTTGAAGGTTTGGGTGATTTTATTATTCGTTCATCCGTTTTGTTTTGAGGTGAGAGAGACAGGTTGTGGAAAGCATCATCCTTCATCAGGAGAATTACTCATTTATTAGGATTTTAAGCAACAAAAATGAATTCTGTGTGCATGTGGAGGTGATCGTAAATGCTTTGTTTTTTTGGTAATAAAATCAGAAGAGAGGGTTAAAAACCTGGTTAATTTTGAGAATCACCCAGTCTGTCTACCCTATCAACCCTCTCTGGCTCCAATTCCCTTAACCCAGCTCTTTCTCATGTGAAGCTGCTCTTGAATTCATAACCCTTCTCTGGACTGAGATGTCATAGGGATAGAGAAAATGCTGCTCACTTTATGGATTACTGTTAAGTCAACAAAACTTTGGCAGCATTGATTAACTTGACAGTGAGTACAGCAGTACATTTATCACTTATGGCTGTGCTGTAGAAAATCTAATAAGAGGCAAACAATTCCCTTTAGAGCAGTAACAGGTTCACTGTGGCTAACGGTGCATGCACTGGAAATTTCTGCCTTTAAATTATACCCTTGCTGCTGGTTGGGTCATTGACTCAAAGCTTCTGCACTTCTGTAGGCATGCTGTTGTTATTAATTTCATCACAGTTATTTGACTTAAATGCATGTTTAAATTTTTATGTATATGTAGTGTTTTTAAAAAAGCTGAGAAGAGGATTAAATACAGTTCTAGAATGATAATCTTAAAGTAATAGCTAGAAATAGAGAGCTCTGCTGTATGAAGCTAAGAAGATCACAAGGAAATTACCTCCCACAGTTAGTGCTATATAATTTAGCCTGTTTCATAAAGGAGAACATGGAGAAAATTTTAGTCTCAGCTAAACAATTTATAACGAAAAGTATTTATGATAGTATTAGATGTGAAATTATTACAAACGTGTACTGGTAGAAATTTGATAGGATTTTTTCATTTTTTTCCCTTCATACTGAAGATATCCCGTTAAGACTGAAAATTTTCTTTCCTTCTATCCATTAAATAGCATTACCCATTTCCCCCATATATCATTAAGATCTTTCACAGTGCACTTAGGTAAACATGTGAAAAAACAGGATAAAATATGTTTAGTGGATGATTCTAATTGTGTCTAATGATTGCAGAGGTATGGGTAAGTGTGATGAATTTAGTAGACAGGGTAAGGAGGAAGAAAATTAGGTTTTTAAACTGTTATAATGGTTATCTAGTAAACTGAAGACTATTTGGTTATCACTCTTATAGTATATAGAAAATCTGATAATCTGCTAAAAAAAAAAAATGCCACCACCTTGTCAGGGCAGTTCTTATTTCATATGGAGATGTTTTTTCTTTCTGTTAAACTGCGTTTTAACAAGAAAGGTATTCTGTTCTAGAAAGGTATCTAATTCATCATTTTTAAAACAAAAAATTCCTGTGATCTGCTTAAAGTCACAATTCAGCTGGAGAGAATTGGTCCAAATGGGGGNGGGGGGCGCGGCGGGGGGAATCCATTTTATTTTTTTTAGTGCTTGTGTTTTGCTAGGAAACAGTCTTGAATTGAGGGCTCTTACATGGTAGCATCTGTGAGATGATATAGTTTTCTTTGTTGGGAGAAAAGTATTCTGCCTGAATCAATTGTCAAGAGGTTTAATATAATAAGGCAGCTTGTGGTATGACTAAAAGAAACACCGTGCACAAGAAATTCCCACAGCAGTTTGTTTTTAGAAGAAAAACTGAGTTCACCTGAAACATGAATACATTGAAAGCCAAGACTTAATAAGACTAAGCTTAGAAAGGGTTGCTGTCCAAAGGTCTGTGTCAGTGATCTCATCCAATTGTCTGTGAGATTCTAAAAGACATATGAACCCAAATTGCTTTTTCGTGAGCTTTGAGAAGTACTGGCTTGAATCAGTAACATTCAAGCCTGTTGATGTTAGCAATTTGGATTTAATTCAATGAGAATGTGTTTTCCTTTTTAATCTATAGGGCAAATGTAATGTATCTCCCTTCTGAAAACAGTCTTTTCTGCCACGTCGACCACTCTGGATTTCACAGGTTACAATAGGAGTGCCCCCACCACTTGCCCTAGTGAACAGAGGCCGGGTATTGATTAACTATCACGCTGGCATCAGAACTACTCTTAGGATTCAATTTTTTTGTTGTTTTGCATATTTTATTGATCAAAATGGTAAATGAGCATCAAGCGTGCAAGAAGACGATGAATTGTTTACTTGCATAAAATAACCTTTCAATAAGGGAAGATGCATGGCTTACACTTTGGTTCTGTTCTGCGGCCCGAAGCAGATGGCATTCAGCTGCTATTGATTTGCTTCCATAGTTAAGGAGCAGCCTGCAACCCTGCGTGCCCACTGTGAGAAGGGGTGCAGATTTGGGGACCAGAATGGAAGCCAAGAAGGAACTGATCGACCCTCCCTAAAATCCTAAGGAAAAAAAGAAACAACCACCACCTTATTTGGAAATCATGAATGTCTGCTAAATGGAAACTTGAATTAATGTCATCATATGTGGGCTGACGCTTTTAAAGGAACAACATTTGTGGTCATCACTAAGGCAGATCTCTCTAGTGAATAACAAATAGAGTAATCATCACAGAATACTGATTATAAGCATTTATATTTAAAGGAAACTAAATAAAATTTTTTCTCCTTTCCTTTGGGGTAGAATTATGTAATCTTCACATGTCTCATGTGGTGTCCACGCAGAGCTTTCTGGCCTTAACATAAATGTACACATAAGTTGGGCTGACAGCCTCCCTCTTATTTACAAGCTGTGTGATCTCCATTTATATAATGGTCCACCCAGATCCTTTGTCAGCAATCACATTTGGTTTTAAAATGTCTTTCCATAATAGGTAGTTACAGATGTTGAATTTATAAATATTTTCCTTGAAGCTGTGTCCAACAATGACTTTACATCTCAAAAACGAAGGATAAGCTGACCTACCAATTGTGCCCTTTTTTTTCCCCTTCCAGATGCATGAAATACTGAAAAACACTTGTCTAAAACCATAGGAACAAATAGTAGATATATTAACATAATAAAACAGGTATTTATTACTCAATAATGCATATATTAGTCAAGCTTAGCTAAATATCTTAATTTTTCTTGCAATTTATAATTTAAATATGAGTAAAATCTTAACAAAAGTTTGTAATGAAGCTGCTTGCCCTTTATAGACCTACTTCACTGGGTTCCTTCTCATAAATAAACTGTTATTACAAATGACTGTTCTGAAAGCATTTTCCTGTTACTCTTTATACTTGAAATGTTTTATTATAAGCAGTGCCGCTTGTTTGTGATGGAGAGTGGCCAGTTTACTTTGCTTGGTCCTGAGTAAATGTTAGCTTTGTCTCTTCTCTACTCTACCCCTACCCTGGTGATAAAGATTTGGGAAAATGAATTAAATTTACTCTGTTACAGAAAGCAGTCACCCTTTATGTTTCTTTCTCTTCTCTTCTTGTAGTACCAGAAAACCCAACTAATTTCTCAAACCTTTCATGCAAGAGAGAAGCTTGGAGGGCGGAAGGCATTAGGTGAAAGTGGCATGCTGGACATGCTGGTGTATTGAGTGGCTATCGTGCCCTTATGGACCATAGCCATGTTTTATTTACTGTGTCCCTTTTGGTGTCTAGTATGATGCAAAGAATACCTCCTCTGTGCTTCTTCTGTAAAATGCAGCCCTCATTTCCAAGTTAAAGAGAGAAGACTAGTTGGCATCAGGTTTGTCAAACTCAAAAGAACTCTAAAAAGAGGAAAGCCTTTCTCTTCCCTGCCCTTGTGAGTAGGAGAACAGGACACGTTTGGGAAGGGAGAGTCAGGCCAGAGCCTCTGCTATTGACAGTGCTCATGCTTTCTCTCAGACAAACGAGAGCTGTGTTCAGGAAGCCAGAAGGTAATCAGCAAGCTGAAGTCATCAATGACACTGTAGGAGAGTTACTAGGATGCTTCGAAACCAAGCTATCAGCACAACATTTGTGTGGCAATATGTTGATGGTGGAAAAAATTTAAGCAAGATGATTAAGGTTAAGATTGAGGGGCTCGGTTAGTTAGGCATAGTTACTGAAATCTACTTAGAATTTCTCAAGTTGAACTTGTCCTAATTCTGGCAAGATATATAATTTGGGCCAATTTAGTATGTTTTGAGCAGGTAGTTACTCTTTCTAGCTGACATAGCTTTCTGTGTATAAAAGTGGTATGTATGTTTCATTAGTTTTTCATTAGGAAAAAAAAAAAAATCCCCCACTCCATTTTCTTGGCAACATCTAACACCAAGTATCATCTCTGGTTAGCAGTCCTTTTGAACTCTGCTGGTGGCATAGTGTATAAGAATCTGCCTGCCAATACAGGGGACACAGGATCCCTGGTCTGGGAAGATCCCACATGCCCTGGAGCAACTAAGCTCGTGAGCCCACACACTGCAACTACTGAAGCCCGTGCGCCCAGAGCGCATGCCCCGCATCAGGAGCAGCCACCACAGTGAGCAGTCCACACACTGCGGCGGCCCCCACGCACCACACCTAGAGAGAGGCCTTGCGAAGCAGCGAAGATGCAGCACAGCCAAAACAAATAAATCAATTAATTAAGAAAACAGTCTTTTTGCTGACCCATTAACAACTTCATCAGCATCTTACAGTATTTATTTAGCAAAATCAACTAACAGCAAGACTCCTGGAGATCAACTGCAGGAGAATGAAAAGACAGAAAAGATACACTTTTAAATAGCTTTATTGAGATATGAACTGCTGCTGCTAAGTCGCTTCAGTCGTGTCCGACTCTGTGCAACCCCATAGATGGCAGCCCACCAGGCTCCCCGTCCCCGGGATTCTCCAGGCAAGAACACTGGAGTGGGTTGCCATTTCCTTCTCGAATGCATGAAGGTGAAAAGGGAAAGGGAAGCCGCTCAGTGGTGTCCAACTCTCAGCGACCCCATGGACTGCAGCCCACCAGGCTCCTCTGTCCATGGGATTTTCCAGGCAAGAGTACTGGAGTGGGGTGCCATCGCCTTCTCCAAGATATGGACTATATACCATGAAATACACATAAATGTTGTACCGTCATTTTTAGCAAATTTATAGTTATGTGACCATCAACACAATCCAGTTTTAGAACACTTCTATGACACCCCCGCAAATAACCCTCATGCCTACTCAATCTACTTCTTTTCCTGCCCAGTTTGAGCAACTCTTATTATAAACTTGAAAAAGCAAATACATGTTAACAGCTGAAGGTGCCACCCTTTTCGTATTCATTACTCTTTGAATCTCATCAGTCTGCTTCAGATTTGGGAGGTGACTTCTTCTTGCAATGTAGACCATCTTGAAAGATGATAGCTTTAACTCAGATGTGGCTTTTTGAACCTGTACCCCCAAACAGTGAAGAGAACAAAATGAAGATAGGAATTTGTGGGAAAGAAAGACAGGAAAGCAGTAACTTAACTCATTATCTTTGTGCCCGAGTTATTTTCTTTAGGGCATACACTGGTTTTCCAGGGAAGAATGACTGGTAGATAATAGAAATCTCTTCTGCGTTAATTTTATCCCTGCCTCCCAGATAGAAATGAATGCTACTGGGAAAGAGAGGGGAAACTAAGGTCGTCCAACACCAGCTGTGTTTCTGGCCCTCTGGTGTGCCTAGGTGTGGTGGAACTGAACTGAAGGAGCTGACATGTCAAATCCCAGTGCTGTTTATTCACCTGATGAATATCGAAGCCCCCTTTTGAACAGCTCTTTTACCATATATTTGATCGTATTCTATTTAGCATGTAAAATGTAGTATTATGCAGCAAATCAAACTGCCTTATTAAAGTGTTAATACTTTAATATTAATGTATTAGAA
>SJYQ01093040.1:209929-315262 GCA_006410935.1 Redunca redunca
CAGTGTTCAGTATATACTTATTGAGTATCTACTGTGGGTGCTGCCTGGCACAGAGTAAATTATTCACACCTAATCCTTGTCTTTGAGGGATTTGGTTTGGCCATTCAGTACCTAAACAAGTAACTAAGAAGTGGTATGTGTGACATTATCTTGTACAGTACATTAAGTATTTAGCTGCTCATTAGATATTTCCATTTTGAAAACTATTTTTAAAAATGGTTTATTTTTGGCTGCACTGGATCTTTGTTGCTGCACATGGGCTTTCTCTAGTTATAATGAGTGGGAGCTACTCTCTCGCTGCCATGCATGGGCTTCATGTGAATGAGTCACTGATCAGAACAGACTTTCAGGCCAAGATCAAGAGTTAGCTTATAGCATTAGCATGACTGAAACGTCATCAAAATCCTTCAAACACATGCAGCAAAGTAATGAGCAATTATTTTAAAGCTATGATTTTATCACTTCTATTTTTATGTACAGTGAAGTTACTTGAAAAGTTACACTTTGGGGTTTGCTAACTATTCCTATTAATTGTTGATAGTCATTCATCAAATTAATAACAGAAGGCCACTGAAAAATCATTGAAATCCATTGGTTTGGTATAGCGTCAGCATCAATGCTTTTTTCAGAGTATCCCTTTTTGCATAAATTAGTGAAGAAATGCGTATCTATCGAAACTGGGTTTACTGGTAGAAGGTTCAAACAGAAATACAGATCCATCACCCTTCTCTCTGCAGCCCGTTCCTGCCTTACATGTGTATGATCATCCAACAATCCGTTGAAAGTCTTAACTTGAGAGGTTTGAACGCTTAAAATATAATTAGTCAATTAGTTCTTAAACACTTACATTTCAGAGTGTATTCTAAGAGCAGCTACTGTACAGCAAAAAAAAAAAATGCATTTTTCATTTTTTCTCTCCGATTTATCAGATTGATCCTTCTTTTATCTCTGCACAAATGACACTGTTAGTGGACCTGGGGATATCTAAGCTTAAAGAAGCTCCTAAAAGATGAGAACATTAACCCCAAGTGCACTGAATTCCCTGAACGTCTTGCATTCTCCTGCTCAGACTTGAAGTGGGTACCTGCTGTTTAACGTAATTAGTTTCAAAGGGAATGTCAGATCCGTCCTCAGGAGTTTACTCTGACCCAAAAACCCTTGTAAGAAAATATCAGTGAGACAAAACAAGAAAAGTTATCACAGTTGGGAAGCTCCTTCTCACTGCATTATTTGTTACTCGGGGGCATGTTTTTAAAAAGAGTCCTGTTTGCTGTCTGGCTCAGTAATTTTCTGGTTGCAAACTTGTGCTCAAGACAAAGTTGCTCCAGCAGGTAGCTTTTTTCCTCTTCTAAAAATGAAGACATGGTGGGCTGAGTACAAAAAAAAGGAAAATAGAAAACAGCTGACATTTTAACAATGGTTTGAGCATTTCTTATGAAAGTAAGATTTTAAAATTAAAGACAAATTAAGCTTACTAATTTTCAACTTACATTTTCCCCATTAAAAAGCATACTGAAATAAGGCTATTTTCAGCTTCTCTTTTTATCCATATTGATGTTCAGCTTATAATGAGCTGTAATTAAGAGGTTGAAAGGGGTCTCCTTTGAGTAGCAGGGTAAGTCGGACAACAAATGGCAGCATCACAGTTCTCTTTGGCTTCTTTTCCCTAAGCCATAGATGAGCAATTGCTTAAAACTTGTAATTTGTAAGCCACTAGTCTCATGACCCTCTTTGTCTATTCCCCTCTTTCACCCTCCTTTGTTGAGTCTTGCTGATCTATTCAGCCACACCTGGGCTGAGCTCCAGAGCTTAAGGGAGGGGCGGTGGGCCCCCTTCTTGCCAGAGGGTAAGGGGGGAGCAGCTAACCCTTGAAGGACCAGAAGGTTATTAAAGTATTAAAGAAGGGACTGAAACTGCCCTTTAGGGAGGCAATGCAGCTGGGAAATAGTACAAGACCGGATGCTCAATTCAGCCACCTCAAGGGGCACACTGTCCATCTTAGGGGATGATATTAACAGCTAGTCATTTGACATCACAGAATTATTTTCTCATAAAATGTTCTTGATCCTATCTACCTCAGTGGTGGTGATGAGCATTAGGAGATCCTGTGTATGTAGGGCTACTTAGCAAGCCATACAATATCATGCCAGTATTATATATTACTGTTTTTCTTAGCAAATCCCTTGCTTAATTTCCTGTCTATAAATCCTTTCTACAACATTCTGCAGCAATTGGGCCTCAACTACATTTGGTCAAATATTTGCTGGGGTGATACCTGTGATCTCCCAAAGCATAATCTTCCATCAGAGACTTCAGTCATCAAGTTTCTCTTTACACTTGGTCAAAATTTACCTCCTCAGTGTTCATCTCTGTTGCGTTCTGCCCCTGGAATAACCCTCACACATTCAAAGCCTGGAGTTGAAGGGACAAAAACCGAGTAGGCTTATAAATGAAATAACCGCAGGCACTGTAAGGGAAACAGAAAATAAGGGAGCCAGGAAAAGACGATCAGGGAGTGAGAGCATGTGCTTGAATGGTCAGAAAAGGCACTTCTGAGGTGACATTGAGACCAGGACTGAGGCATGTCAATTGTGTCGAGCCCGAGAGGAGGGCCTAGGGAACCACAGAGGCGGAGGCTGTGGTGGAAGCAGCACAGGCCCCTGGTGGCTCTGAAGGCCACTGTGGCTACCGCTTATGAGCCAGTGGGAGGGGAGCTCCAGGTGATGCACGTGCAAGGGGAGGGGAAGGAAGCCTCCAGCTTGGCAGCTGGGTAGGGCGGTGCTTTCAGTGGCTAAGGTGAAGAGGTGCAGAGGAGCGGGTGGCAAGTTTATTTATTCATTTTTTTAAGGAATTATCCATTTCTGTTTTGCACATTTTTTAACTGAAAGGATCTATAAGAAACTCAAGTGGAGATGTTACGTAGGTATTTAGTTCTGTGAGTCTGGAGCCCAGAAGAGAGTTCCAGCTTGGAGATAAGAATCTGCATCTCGTCAGAATAAAGGTATTAAAATCCATGGCAATTGATACATTCTGATTAGAATGCGGGGAGACAAGAGGGCACTGGCTAAGCCTTGAAAAATCCCAGCAGTTTTGAGGTCAGGTGGTAAAGGAAGAGACGACAAAGGAGAGTGAACATGAGACAGGAGGAAACCAGAAGAGTTACAGAAACAAACAAAGGAGTTTTTCAAGAAGTGGGAGGAGGGTTGTTTGGCTGAGTGATGGCTGCTCAGAAGTTGAGTATGGCGAGGACAAAAGTGGCCGTGGAATTTAGCAACACGGAAGAGATCTATGACCTTGACAAGCTAAAAATGGTGGCAACGAAAGCCATTTTTGTCCAAGGTAGAGTAATGGATGAAGTAGAAAATAAGAAAAGAAAACAGCATCTGTAGTACACTGGTGAGAACTTAAGCCATGAAAAAAAGCAGAGAAATAAGCTGTGTTCTCTGAGAGATTTTTTGTTTCTTTGTTTACTTGGTTCTGTGAGATCCTAGAGCATGTTTATAAGCTGATAGGAATGATTCAGCAGAGATTATAATAGAAAGATGGACGGATGGATGGATGGATGGAATTAATAGTGAATAGGCAGAGGAAGGAAGGGTTATAACTAAAGAAATATCTGAGAGGTGAACTGAGAGCTAGAATGTAACTGGAGGAATTGGCCTCTGGAGAGGAGGGGCACTCCCTCCACTATGGCAGAGGAAGGAAGAGAGGACTGTGGAAGGCTGATGTGGCTAGAGCAGGGGTAAAGATGAGGGGTGTCAAGTCTGGTGCCTTCTGTATTATTGAAGTGTGAAGAGCAGTTCTCAGCTCAGAGGGAGGGTGGCGGAAGGGGTAAGGGAGATTCGAAGAGAAGAGGGGAGGGTATGGCATGGTTGATGGTGGTTCCTCTGGAGCAGTGGTTCTCAGCATGTGGTTCCTGGACCAACAGCATCAGCATCACCTGGGAACTTTTCTGAAATACAGTTTTTGAGATCGCATACCATACCTATTAGACCAGAAACTTGGGAGGTGGAACCCAGCAATGTGTGTTTTTGTTATTAACCTCCTTACCGTTTATTGAGTTGTAAACTGCTGCAGTCACTACTGAAATCTGAGACTCACTCATTCTGATCCTTCTCTCGGCTTCCCCTTGAAAAGGAAACCTGGAGCAGAACCACCCCAAAGCCCAGAGGGTAGAAAGAAGACACGCGGAGGATGCAGGGAGACGGGAGGGAGGAAGCAGAACGTGTGCAAAGTTAGACTCCTGGGGACACACACGCACTCCCACAGGCAAAGACCCGGGGTGTCCTTCTCTCCCCAGTCAACAGCCAGGAGAAAGAACATTAAGGAAGGACCAGGTATCCATAAGACATTTCAGTCCTTCCTGTTATGAAGCATCGGCCAAGAGGGGCTGAGCCAAGGTCACTGGCCTCTGCCTTCGTGGCACATGAGGCCCGAGCCAGAGCAGCTTTGCTGGGAGCCACCACCTTCAGAAACTTGCTCTCCATGTCTACGTAGCCATCGCCTCCCTTCTTGGAGTGAACCAGCTTCCCTGCTACGAACACTTCAGAGAAGCCAGTGACCTGGAGAGTCCCCTTGCCGCAAATGTCCAAGCATCCAGGGAACCCATCTACTAACTTCTCTTTGAGCTTAAGATACTTGAAGTGCCACAGTACTTGAAGATACTTAAGTGCCACAATAAACCACTTGGATGATGACCGCCACAGTTCTGGACCACAGTCCGCTATAGCGAGGACTCCGGATCTGAATCCCAGCGAGGAAAAGTGAGGTCTGCCAGAGATCTGTGTTTTAACAAGTTTTCTTGAAGATACTAATGCTAGTTGAAGCTGGAGAACCATTGTTCTAGAGAAAAGTAGCAAGACAACATTTTGTAGCTAAGACCTGAATTTAAAGTGAAACCAGTTTCTTTGTACTGTGTGGTTTTCTCTTGGTGCTTAGCAGCTGGGGTTGAGGCATGGGTGAGAAGTGCCAGGATTCAACTAGAACTGAGAGGTCCTAAGTACACAGAGGTGGGAGAGGGGGACTGATGGAGTTGGAAGCACTTCAGGGAACTGATTATGATGGTCAGTCATGCAATCTGAATCTGAACAAGGAGGACAGAAGAGTCAGAAGGAGCCGATGAAAGTAAGAAGTCTTCAGATAGAAAAGGGAACCCTCTTACACTGTTGGTGGGAATGTAAACTAGTACAGCCACTGTGAGAAGAGTGGAGATTCCTTTAAAAACTAGAAATAGAACTGCCATATGACCCAGCAATCCCACTGCTGGGCATACACAAAGAGGAAACCAGAATTGAAAAAGACACGTGTACCCCAGTGTTCATCACAGCACTGTTTTTAATACCCAGGCCATGGAAGCAACCTAGAGGTCCATCGGCGGACAAATGGATAAGAAAGCTGTGGTACATATACACAATGGAATATTACTCACCCATTAAAAAGAACATGTTTGAATCAATTCTGATGAGGTGGATGAAACTGGAGCCTATTATACAGAGTGAAGTAAGCCAGACAGAAAATCACCAATATGGTATATTAACACATATATATGGAATTTAGAAAGATGGTAACAACGACCATATGCTCGAGACAGGAAAAGAGACACAGATATAAAGAACAGACTTTTGGACTCTGTGGGAGACGGAGAGGGTGGGATGATTTGAGAGACTAGCACTGAAACATGTATATTACCATATGTGAAACAGCTGACCAGTCCAAGTCCAGTGCCTGAAACAGGGCACTCAAAGCCGGTGCACTGGGACAACAAGAGGGATGGGATGGGGAGGAGATGGGAAGGGAGTTCGGGATAGGGGACTCATGTATATCTGTGGCTGATTCACATCAATGTATGGCAAAAACCACCACAATATTTTAAAGTAATTAGCCTCCAATTAAAAAAAAAAAAAAAAAGAAGNAAAAAAAAGAAGTCTCCAGATCAATTGTTTGAAGGTTTCACTCATGGTAGTGGTTGGGGGTCAGGGGCGGGCAGGGGGTAACACCATTGAAAAGAAGGGCTCTGTATAGCACAACTAGGTCATGTCTGAGTTCATGGGTTCATAGAGATAGTGCTTTAGAGATCTGACTAAATGAGTTCAGTGTAAAAATTCCATAAAACAAATACTTGGCCTGTGTGCCTACATTAGTGTATACTTTAAGAGGCCAGGGAGTTGTAAGATAGTTGGATCTCATGCAAAGCACAAGCCTTTAAAAAAAAAAAAATTAGCAATGACACAAGTAAAACCATGTAAGAAAATGTTTACTTTCTTTAAATCAGCTTTTTAAAGTATTCACCTTCTGTGAGAGATTATTTTTGTTCACCTTAAACTATTGCTACTATAATAATAATAGCATTTATTAATAATAATAAATAGCATGTATTAGGTACTTACAGTACAGCAGGCACCGTAGCAGTTTCTTTATAGGCATGAGTCTTATTTCATCATGACCGCAGCCTCTGGAGTAGACTGTTATTGACCTTGTTGAAGCATGGAGGAGCTAAGAAAATTGCCTATGATTAATTTTAAACAATTTAAGTAAGTAAATGTTCAAAAGTGCATACAATTCTTACAAATGTAAACAACCTACCTACCATTTCTTCAGTAACTGTATAAGAATAAGGTGTCAAGTAAGAAACGAATCGCCAGTCAATGTCCGATGCAGGATGCAGGATGCTTGGGACTGGTGCAAGGAGAGGACCCAGAGAGATGGTATGGGGTGGGAGGTGAGAGGGGATTCATGTTTAGGAAGGCATGTACACTTGTGGTGAATTCATGTCAATGTTTGGCAAAACCAATATAGTAATGTAAAGTAAACTAAAGTTAAAATAAAAATTTTAAAAATTAAAAAAAAAAAGAATAAGGTGTAGTTTTCACTTGATCAGGGCCCACCCCCAGGTGATAGCACCCAGCTGAGCCTTGAGGAGATATGCATGAAAAGGACGTGTTGGCAAAAACTAGGAGCATGCCAGGCTCCCTGGCTCTCTCCCTGGGGCGCAACTGGATCAGGCTGGGGCTGAAGGTGGCTGAGTAGACCATTGCCTGGGATGGTTGATCTGGTCAACCAGTGCTGTTAGTGTGTACGCCTGATGAGATGTCCAGGCTGTTGTGCATCGGTCCCACTTGTATTTGTACCCTTGTGCTTCTCCTGTATCTCTGCCTAGCCCCAGTGTTGTCTGACTCCTCAGCAGGAAGGCCAGCCAGATAGCACTGGGACAGCCAAGGGACAGGAAGCAGCTGCTGCTGCTGCTGCTGCTAAGTTGCTTCAGTCGTGTCCAACTCTGTGCAACCCCATAGACGGCAGCCCACCAGGCTCCCCCGTCCCTGAGAGTCTCCAGCCAAGAACACTGGAGTGTGGAGTGGGTTGCCATTTCCTTCTCCAATGCATGAAAGTGAAAAGTGAAATTGAAGTCGCTCAGTCGTGTCGACAGGAAGCAGAAGTGAATCCAAAAATGTTATCTTCAGGCCCCAGAGACACATCTTCCAGCTTTTTCTCCTCCTCCTCCTTTTTTTTTTTTTTTTTTTTATTAATCCGTGTTTTACTCTCAAACTTTCCTAAGATCTTCAAAATGTAAAACTTCTGCTTGAAAAGGTATATGGTCATTTCAACTTGCTAGAGTATCACTGTAAACCTTTGGTATCTCCCTTTAATTGCTCTTAATAGAGAGCTGTTAAAAGATCATAAAATTTGTGATTAAAAAGTTAAAGTGGAATTGTATTTTCTTCCACTAGCCAATGCTAAATTATTCCCTCTGGGTCATTTTACAGTGATTTGGACAGTCCTTTGTAAAATAAGTTTAATAAAACACATAGGGATGCTGTATGTGGTTTTTGTAATAGACTCAATTTAGTAGGATGTTTTTCTGGGTAATTAGCTTACATTTTTCTTTTGCTTAGTCTTATTACCTATATGCTTGAATTCTTTACTATTTGGTAATATATGTTCTTGGCACCTGCTGTGTTAGACAGACAAGTTTTTCATGTATTGGTCCTTTTTTTTATAGATAGTGCTGTGTATGTGTGAACCCTAATTGCTTTTTCATTTTTCATAGGCTGTTCTTTATATTGTGCGCTTTTTTAAAGTGAAAGTCGCTCAGTCGTGTCTGACTCTTTGCGACCCCATGGACTATACAGTCCATGGAATTCTCCAGCCCAGAATACTGGAGTGGGTAGCCTTTCCCTTCTCCAGTGTATCTTAGTAAGTTAAAAATAAAAATACCTAGGTTGCTTCCTTCCTCCCTTTCTATCTCCCTCTCTCTTTCCCTTCCTTCTTTCCTTTCTTCCTAAGTATTCTACCCAGTACTAAAGTAGTAAATTAAAATAGCAGAGTTGGGTTTTTTCTTTTCTTCTCTCTCTTTCTTAAAGTATTCCACCCAGTACTCTGTTCTTTGGGCCAAAAATTGGGCCTTATGATCTGCAGAGGCAAGAAGTCTCTCTCAGTAGAGGCTTGTGTTCTACCACAGGTAGCAATCCAATGAAAGAACTTAACTGAAATTGGGGTTTCTCTTTCTCAGGCTTACTATTTCCTCAAGCGTTGCCAGTAGCAAGTAATTGTGGGGGTTTTTTTCCTGTAATTCAAAATCATCAGGGATTGGATCTCTGGGTTTTTGGCTTTTCCATCAGGATCACAAGATAACAGATAAACTCAGGGACTACACACATGTTCCAGGCATGAGGGGAGAGGAAAGGGGTGGGGAAATGAGCAAAAAGATGAGAGACAACAGAGCCTCAGTATTGACTTTCAGGAAACATTTTGGGTCTTTTCCACTCAATGACTACCACTGACATCTTAGTGGCCAGGTCTGTGCCATGCAGCAAGGGAATCTGGGAAATACTAGGGGGAGGGAGGGCAGATATTGTTTTTTGTTATTCTTGTTTATTTATTTATTTTTTTAGCTTGGCAGTTTGCCACCCCCCAAAAACAAATTGGTGTTTCATTAATAAGGATGAAGGGGAGAATGAATCTGCGTTAGGCAACTGACAGTCTGTCCCAGCCTCCAGTGCCGGAAGGCAGACAGAGAATTCAAGGTTATGTGTGAAGCAGTTGTCCCTGCCATCGTTCTCTGAGTGCTTCCTGGGAAACCTGGGAGCCTATCCGAAAAAGACTGGTGTAATTTGGAAACCACCAGGAAAGGATCCACACTCACTGTTGAGTGTAAATTCCTGAGTGAAAGTCACGCAGTCATGTCCGTCTCTTTGTGATCCCATGGGCTATACGGTCCATGGAATTCTCCAGGCCAGAATACTGGAGTAGGTAACCATTACCTTCTTCCCAACCCAGGGATCGAACCCAGGTCTCCCGCATTGCAGGCAGATTCTTTACCAGCTGAGCCACAAGCGAAGCCCATAAATCCTGAATAGTCATGTATAGTTTAACTCCAAGTCACGGGAGGACTTATTTCAGCATTAGATTTGGAAGGAAGGGCCAGAGTAGGTATGTTCTTTCCATGGACTCGAGCATAGGCTCCTCCTTGGACATAGAATGCAATGGTGAGTAGTCATGTGTATAGAGGCCCCTCTCTCATCTGTCATGCTATTGTGGCTTAACACTTTCTTAGTATAGTCCCTTTGGGCTACTGGTAGCCCACCTGTGTATTTTATGTGAACAATTTCATTACTGCATTCTGCGCTGCTGCCAAGAGGACAAGGACCCCTCTCCCACTTCCATTATTCTTTCCTGTAGAGACTTGTTTTTAACTATAGACCTATGAACTGTCTCCACAAGGGCTACTTTTCATTTCTCGTACATTTCTCTGAGGACTTGCTACTGCATCCTGAAATAAGTCTGTGTCTCACTCTCTAGCTGCTTCCCATTGAGTGTTCCCACTGAATTCTATGCACTATCAACTTTCAAGTTCAACTTCATTCAAGGGTCTTCAGTTCAGTTCAGTCGCTCAGTCGTGTCCAACTCTTTGCGACCCCATGAATCGCACCACGCCAGGCCTCCCTGTCCATCACCGACTCCCGGAGTTCACTCAGACTCACATCCATTGAGTCAGTGATGTCATCCAGCCATCTCATCCTCTGTCGGCCCCTTCTCCTGCCCCCAATCCCTCCCAGCATCACAGTCTTTTCCAATGAGTCAACTCTTCGCATGAGGTGGCCAAAGTACTGGAGTTTCAGCTTCAGCATCATTCCTTCCAAAGAAATCCCAGGGCTGATCTCCTTCAGAATGGACTGGTTGGATCTCCTTGCAGTCCAAGGGACTCTCAAGAGTCTTCTCCAACACCACAGTTCAAACGCATCAATTCTTTGGCACTCAGCCTTCTTCACAGTCCAACTCTCACATCCATACATGACCACTGGAAAAACCATAGCCTTGACTAGACAGACCTTTGTTGGCAAAGTAATGTCTCTGCTTTTGAATATGCTATCTAGGTTGGTCATAACTTTTCTTCCAAGGAGTAAGCGCCTTTTTAATTTCATGGCTGCAGTTAAGGTTCTTACATTCACGTAAAACATTACTTGTATAACTTCAGCATTTTAAAAGGAGATTCAGTGCAGTACTTCTAACAACCATAAGTTGTTGTCAGGTACTGTTGACAGTCTTCATTTAAAATTTTAAAAAGATATTTGCCTAGTATGCTGTATCTTACCTGTAACGCAATGAGAATGTATATACTTCAGAAGGCCTAGTTGACCTAAACTACACCTCCAGCAAAGGAGATGCAGACATAAAGAACAGACTTAGGGTCACAGTGGGAGGGGGAGAGGATGAGATGTCTTAGAGAGTAGCATTGAAACATATACATTACCATATGTAAAATAGATAGCCAATGGGCATTTGCTGTATGACACAAGGAACAGGAATGCAAACCAGGTGCTCTGTGATAAGCTGGAGNCTTAGTTCCCCAGCCAAGGACTGAACCCATATTCCCTGCATTGGAAAGCAGATCCTTAACCACTGGACCACCAGGCAAGTCCCTAGATAATTTTTAAATCCAAAGAAAGTTAGAAGTGTTATTTTAAGGGAGCTAATTTCAGTGGTTCCTTTACATTTATTTATGGGATAAATTAAATCTATAAAAACAGTAGAAAAATATGTATTGGAAAAGAGAAAGGATTCCAATAAAATTTACTAAGAAAAGAACTAAACTATGTAGCCCAATGCTGTTTTGTGCGCAGTAAGTTTCCAGAATGAATGAATGAATGACCCAGTGAATAGATAATATTTGTAGACCAGTAGTTTTACAGCAGGTGAGACCTGGGTTCCAATCCTGCTTGACCTCTTACACTTTGAGAAAATATGCACAGGTGATTTTGCCTTTTCTGAGCTCCAGATTCCTCATATGTAGAATGTGGATAATGAACATATCTCATAGTACTGTGAAAACTAAGTAAGATTAAATAAGAGCCCAGCACAGACCAGGCATTAAATAAAGATTATTGTTGTTATAAACCATATGAAAAATGCCATATGTGGTAGGTTAAAATTGTCAAAAGCTAGTATGACTCAATCATATCACAAAATGATTTTGTTATTTCACACACAAAAAGTGATAACTTAGCCCAACCTGAGGATCTTGAGAATGTTTTTTAAGGAAAGTAACACTTGAGCTGAGACTTGAAGGAGAAGTAGGAGTTGGCCTGTTGAGAAGGTGGGAAGGGCATTTCTAATAGGTGGCTCAGACGGTAAAGCATCTGTCTGTGATGTAAGAGACCCGGGTTCGATCCCTGGGTTGGGAAGATCCCCTGGAGAAGGAAATGGCAGCCCACTCCAGTACTCTTGCCTGGAAAATCCCATGGACAGCGGAGCCTGGTAGGCTACTGTCCATGGGGTCACAAAGAGTCGGACATGACTGAGCGACTTCACTTCACTTCACTTCACCTGGTAAAAGTAGGGCTTCCCTCGTAGCTCAGTTGGTAAAGAATCCGCTTGCAGTGCAGGAGATCCAGGTTCGATTCCTGGGTAGGGAAGATCCCCTAGAGAAGGAAATGGCAACCTGCTCAAGTATTCTTGCCCGAAATCCCATGGACAGAGGAGTCTGGCTGGCTATGGTCCACAGGGTTGCAAGAGTCCAACATGACTTAGTGTCTAAACCACCACCACCAGGTAAGAGTATGACCAAGTCTAAGGTAGACTATTTGAATAGAATTGTTTGGCCAGATTGGGCCTTAATGGCTTTTATAAACCCTGTGTGCACTGTAATCAGAGTAATAATCTATTAACCTAGGACTATATTATCCTTATCAAAAGAAAAATTGGAGCATAATACTTTAATATATGCATATTTAGTAATGTTTTTTACATATACTGATATAAATCCATTAAAAATTAGAAAAGATAGATTTTTTATTTTTCATTATTATTTTCGATCTTTTAAATATATTTTTAATCTTTTTTAATATTTGTTTTTCTGAATCACAGTTATCTTGCTCAACTCCCCACATGTCTGTAACCCACTTTGGAGAACACTGGCCTATGAAAATCCATTGAACGTGAACAAAAGTTTTCCTCCTGCTTCCCAACCATTTTTTGTGAGAGTTTAGGATTTGTATTTTCTGCATCTGCATGATCTCATGACTCCAATCTAGAAAAGTAACATATTTTCCCCCAGCTGACTGTATCTGTCAGGGATGTGTTTCCTCAGAGCAGAAGCAAAACCACTCAGGGAGTGCATACCTTGAACCTGGTCTAGCCTTTCCCACAGATAAAGCCCTGCAGAAGATGAGTTCATGAAGCACAACTGCAAAACAGAAGAAATGAACAGCTACGAGTGAGAGACACAAAAACAGGACTAAATCCCAAGCAGCTCAAGTACAAGCAGGATTGAATGGAAAGCCCAAATTAAAATGTCTAAAATAGTTGAAGGCATAAGAAAAGATCATGAACCTATGAATAGCAAAACAGGCAGGACTGAAAAGGAACCAAATATGAAATGAAAAATCTGGTCATCACAATTAACTCCGTGGATTAAGAGGCCATTTGTGCTCATGCTTAGTTCTCAGTCGTGTCCGACTCTGAGACCCCGTGGACTGTAGCCTGCCAGGCTCCTCTGTCCATGGGATTTTTTAGGCAAGAGAGAGGCCATAATGCATGATCACTGGATCTGAGGAACGCCACTGCTGCTGCAGTTGTAGTCAAAACATAAATCGTCTTTCACATGACGCAGAAGCCCCAACCCACCTTTATAGGTCAGGCTCTCCTATGTTATTGCTCAGCTTTATTTTCCTCAGGCACAACCTCACTGACCTTTCTGCTTTCCTGATGCCATGCTTCCACCTTCCACAAGCCTTTGAACACACTGTGTTTTGAACAGTATGCTGTTGCTTTGCATCTGAAATATCCCAGTCCCTTTATTCTGTTAGCTCATTCAACCCTCAGCTCAAGGGTCACTTTCCCAGGGAAGCTTTGTTAATACTTCACAGGTTAATGGGGGCTTCCCTGGTAGCTCAGCTGGTAAAGAATCCTCCTAATGCAAGAGACCACAGTTCGATTCCTGGTCGGGAAGATTCCCTGGAAAAGGAATGGACTACCCACTCCACTATTCTTGGGCTTCCCTGGTGGCTCAGCTGGTGAAGAGTCTGCCTGCAATGCAGGAGACCCTGATTCGATTCCTGGGTTGAGAAGAGCCCCTGAAGAAGGGATAGGGTACCCACTCCAGTATTCTTGGGCTTCTGTTGTGACTCAGCTGGTAAAGAGTCTGCCTGCAATGCAGGAGACCAGGGTTTGATCCCTGGGTTGGAAAGATCCTGTGGAGAAGGGAAAAGCTATGCACTCCAGTGTTCTGGCCTGGGGAATTCGATGGACTGTATAATCCATGGGGTCGTAGAGAGTCAGATACGACTGAGCATACATATACATAAATAGGGTGATTTGTTACTAATGCTTAGAGAAACAGATTCCTTCCCTTCAAGGTACTTATTTCAGTTTGTAATCTCGTGTCCATCCCTGTGATTATCTGAACACTATCCATCTTCCCCACTAGACTGTAAGTCCTGGGAAGACAAGATCATGTTTGTTTGGTTACCCATTGTGCCAGGGGTTGTACTTAATGCCTGGTAAATAAATATATTTTTTTATGAATAGATATTCTAGAAACATAAGAGACTTAAAATTTGATATTAGAATAGCTCAAAAGGTGGGTTTTTTCCAGTTTCTATTGTTCCTGGTTTTCTTTTTATCCATATTATCAGAAATTAGATTTCTTCTGTGAAATATTCCTAAAGCCAAATCACATTGTTTCCTTAAACAGATTCTTTACCATTTTAAACAGGCCCTTGTCAGAAGCCTTCAGCTTTTCATGCAGGTCCTCAGATTTCTTGTAAGACAGTCTATAAAGCCCTGTGAAACGATAGCAGATGTCTGTTTGAATCTCTGAATAGTGCAATTTCCACCAGAACCAGAGCAGACTCATCCTAGGAAGG
Source organism: Redunca redunca (assembly GCA_006410935.1). Classification (NCBI taxonomy): domain Eukaryota; kingdom Metazoa; phylum Chordata; class Mammalia; order Artiodactyla; family Bovidae; genus Redunca; species Redunca redunca. The sequence continues at coordinate 224,290 of SJYQ01093040.1, forward strand.
GTGGCACACAGAGAAGGATGTGTGCTGAAGTGGACTCCTCCGAAGCACATCTGATTTTTATTTTTCGGGTGATCTGTTTTATTTTTCTTAGATCTGTTTACTGGCTGGCTTTTTAAAAATAATGTTCCTTCAGTAACCTTCCTGTGGTTCATTTTGTGAAATCGTGAGCAAGTGCTGGGGAGGAGGTACATGGAGGACTGAGGACCACAGAGCCTCTTTGAGCTGGTAGGTTTGGTTCCCAAAAGGACAGAACACTGAAGCCCACTCACTGCAGTGAAAAGGTATTGATTTTTCTCCCTCCCTGTTCTCAGCTGCACCTCTGAAGTCAGTATGGTGCGCAGTATCTTTCCTGGTAAAGAGAGGAAAAACTGTCACGAACTTGGTCACCCCAATCGGACATTTCAAACCAAACGAGATGGAGTAGGAAAAGAGCTTTAAAAGCTCTTGGAAACCTCCCGACTTAATTCAGTACCCTGACTTTTGTGACCAAGAGGTTCCTTCCAGTTCATAACAAACCTTGATAGACAATGGGAAGAAATGTGGTGGGGTTTTTTTTTTTTCTTTAATGTTTCGAAAAGAGAATAAAAGGATCAAATCAGTGAAAACAATACAGCTTTGTGCAGTGATCTTGGAAGGTTAGCACAGTGGTCTTGTCCAAGTTTTCAACAAGATTCTCCGTTCCTGTTATAATTGGCTGCTGGCTAGGTTTGGACCTAACTAGAATGCCAGCGTTCGATTTCACCGTGTCCTCGGTGGAGATATGTCACCGTTTATGCTCGCCTTAGTGACAATTTTCTAAAATGGAAACTCGTGGGAAATCATTACAGTGTTTATACGTCTCCCTTGTCGGACAGCGTTATCCTGTGATATTTTACCAGTGTTTTCCACTGCATGATGGCATCTAGTGAAGGTTAAGGCAGCATGGGTCCCTCTGTAATTTTGTGACTGCATTTTACTTACTGAAGAAGAAAAGATAACTGACAATTAAGTGTTTGGGATGTCACAGAAAGAACATGTGCAACTAATCAATGCTATCCTTTGGGAACACGATTTTATAAAGCTGATAAGGTAGAAAAATCGGGATTTTGTGATTTGTGTTACATGATGATAATTGCACCTTTTCAATAAAAGAGACATTTCTCCTGGAGTAAACACTTAGCTGGTAGAGGATGCTGGTACCAATGCTATTGTTTTTCTGCCCCCTTTGGGTAATTTTTGGGTAAATACTTTCATAGAGACTTTTTCCCCCATTCTTCTTTTAGAGTGATATTTTGGTCTATAATAAGGAAGGTCACTTATTCTTTGTGACTGAGTAACATGGTTGTAAAGAATGATTATTTTTTGCTTCTGACAAGGTACACCCAATCGCCTGTGTTCATGTTTATCAGAGTTGGATATCGTCTTAGCAAAGTCTGTTACATGATCTATCACACACTTGTTAAAATTCTTTGATTTAGCCCCATTTCCTTTGTGGATCTTAATAACAACCTGGTTTTTAATCTATATACTTCCTTAGTGGCAAATTGGATGAAACTTTCTTTACTGGGTTTTTCAGTTAATCTGGTAGCATCTCCAGTCTGCATGTGTTTAAAAAAGCAAGCAACAGACATTCAGAACCCAGTTATTTAGAAGCTCTTAGGAGCCTACTTTTCCCATACACACGCCGCCTTTCCTGGTTTTATGGCCCAGGTTTCAGCTAGAAATAGATTTCTTCTCTGCTGGTTTAGACAGTAGTTTCTTCTTGTTCCAGCAGCTTTGGTAACTGCCACCCTCCTTAACAGAATGGTTAGTTAAACTGAAGGCCACATTATCTCCTTGGTCCTCCACCACCCCCTTCCTTGCTTGGTGGGTAACCTCTTCATATGGAAACCATTCTGAATCTTTTCGTCATTTTCACTGTTTGCCTCTAGCTTGTCTGAGTTTCTATTTCTCTTTCCCTGGGGGTTAAATAGTATTGCATTTAGTGAAGTGAGAGGGCTGCTCAGCTCATTTTAGACCTTTATGGAAATAGCACTTTCCTGCTGACCCACCACCTGCAACCAGCAGGGCTTATGACCTACTATCCGGCTTGCATCTGGGTACTACATTCTGCCTTTTACAGTAGTTGACTTGGTACTTTAACCTGTACAATTTAATGGGATTATTTCTAACTTTTTCTCCAATGTGTTACTTTCATTTTGAATTCTGATGTTTTACGGCATAAATTAGCTGCCAAACCATGCCACCCTCCTTAACAAAATGGTCACTGCTGCTGCTGCTGCTGCTGAGTCGCTTCAGTCGTGTCCGACTCTGTGCGACCCCATAGACGGCAGCCCACCAGGCTCCCCCGTCCCTGGGATTCTCCAGGCAAGAACACTGGAGTGGGTTGCCATTTCCTTCTCCAATGCAGGAAAGTGAAAAGTAAAAGGGAAGTCACTCAGTTGTGTCCGACTTCTAGCGACCCCATGGACTGCAGCCCACCAGGCTCCTCCATCTATGGGATTTTCCAGGCAAGAGTACTGGAGTGGGGTGCCATTGCCTTCTCCGATTCTGCCTTTGTTAGATTAACTAACAAAATGGTTAGTTAACCTAACTCACCATCTCAACTTGCGTCTGTTGCCAGGACTCTGCCATCAGAGTTATTAATCAGTTGGAAAGCACTCAGCCCGGGACCCAGTACTGCCCAGCAATTCAAATTCCCCCTCTTATAACAGGTGTGGCGTACTATCATATACTCTGCAGAAATAGAGTTTAAATCTTACTTTCCCTCCTTTTTGGCTAATTTAGGAAACCTTCAGCACCATGGTTGTTGAATTCTAGAGTTACATACAGGAGATGTAGATGCCATAAATATGAACTGCTTTCCAAATCCAGCACAGCGATAGATTTTGGTGTTTCAGAAAAAAATCCTTTACCGGGGTTGCCTCACGGCCAGACCCACAGCCTAGAGCTGAAAGCACTCATGAATTCTAATAGCAAGGCGGCACACACTCCAGCAGGGTTGTAATTGACAAAGAGGTGGAAAACTGAAACAAGAAAGCTAGCGTGTCCTTCGGGGGGCTGGCCTTCAGCGCAGGCTCAGCAGTGCTTCAGGCTCCAGGCCAAATGAAGAGTGCCCAGCCGTGCTGCTCCACACCCGAGCTAAGAGGAGGCGTCCTTGGCGCGGCTGTCAGAGGGCTGTTGGACCCCTACCACTGGCAGCACAATTATATACGTGTGTGTATGTTTCAGCAAGCAAGATTCTCAGCTTTCACCATTTTCAAGGGGATCCACGAATCACAGAGGACTGAGAAGTTTTGCTAAATAGACAATAATCCAAACCTCCAAAACCAATCGAATAGGTTGTTGAGAATTGATACAGCAAAAAAAATGGAAAGAAAACAGAATTAACATTTATCACATACTAATTATGCCAGAGACTCTTGGAGACATCACCTAATCCTTACAATGACCTTTAGGGTAGGCAGAGGAGATGCTCAAACCCAGGTCTTGGTCTAAATCTACATATTCCGGCTATACACAACTTACCTCTATAAAGAATGAAAATGACTAACCATTGAAGATCAATCAAAAACAAAGAAAAGCAAGCTAAAATAACAGGGAAATGTGATTTGATATTTAAAATGTAATTTATGTATATATATATGTATAATAGAAAGTGAAAGTGAAGTCGCTCAGTTGTGTCCGACTCTTTGCAGCCCCATGGACTGTAGCCCACCAAGCTCCTCCATCCATGGGATATATATGAATATATTAAGAGCTTATCTGATGAACCGTTCTGATGATTTAGACCAGACTAGGGCGCCAAGCATGTGGAATAGCCTAGGATCTAGCATCGAGATGGAGTGGTTTTTCTCATATAATATATTTTTTTAGTAAGAGCTTACCTAGTGAATTGTTCTGGTGATCTAGACCAGACTGGGGTTCCAAGCATGTGGAATGGCCCAGGATGCAACATCAAGAAGGAGTGATTCTTCTTGAGCAGCAGCTTTTTGAGAAACTGAGGAAGATTTAAATGAAATGGGTCATGAGGCCCTTCTTCACTGATGGATCTCTCGTGGAATGAGGTCATATGTTTCTGAGCCAAAAGATTTGGTTGAGCTCAGCTGCTCTTCTGCACCTCTGTACTAACTGATGTCAGTCATTTCACTTATACGTATTTTATTAAATTAGTTCTACTCTATTCTATCTCTGGACTTAACTATTATTTTATAAGACTTCTTAGCAGAGCTTAGAGAACACTCCCTCCACATAACTGAATGCTTAACTAACTGCCCAGTGCTGCTTTCTTACAACTGTAAATCCTGAAATCCACATTGGTCATTGTTTTATGGAAAATATTATTTGAGGCTATTCAGCTTCCCTGGTGACTCAGATGGTAAAGAATTTGCCTGCAATATGGGAGACCTTTGTTTGATCCCTGGGTCAGGAAGATCCCCTGGAGGAGGGCATGGCAACCCACTCCAGTATTCTTGCCTGGAGAATCCAATGGACGGAGAAGGCTGGTGGGCTACAGTCCATGGGATCGCAAAGAGTCAGACTCAACTGAGCGGCTAAGCACAGCACAGTGAACATTTAAATAAAATTCTCACAAATTTCTAAAGTCTTCTCTCTTCTTTTTCCCCCAGTATATCTGACCTAAAACAATGTGACCATCTATTTGGAGTACTCTGTTCAGGGAGGGTGAGCAGGATTAATTCCTGTCTTGGTGTTGCAGTGTAAACAGCTTTTTGCCTGTCTTTTGTCATTAATGATCATGCTGTAGATGTACCCAGTGCATTGTAAGCCAATCTGTCAAGGCAAATAAACAATTCACCTTGTTAAAATTCCCTAAATCTTGCATTAATAAAACGAAAGTAACCCCCTGAACACTCAGGAGATGTCTTCCTGCATACTACAGTGATGGATGACATGTCTAAAGATCCTGGAAATTAAGTAGTTCAGGTCATTAAAAGTGTCCCACACTTGTTATTGATTTAATTTATTTTAAAAGGTGGGGGTGGAGATAAGAACGGTTACCCACTCCCCTGTTGTGTTTTTTTTTTTTAATCTAAAAGCTACCACTTGTTCACATAATTAAAACTATCACCAGGGTGAACAGCTCTGTGTTTGTTACAACATGAAGCTTTATTATTCAAATAAGTATATCATCTTCTTAAACAAACATCTACAAACAAGTAGATAATCATTGCATCTTGTATTATGGCAGAAATTCCTTAGAACCGCACATGTATCATGATTCCTAAAATCTTTCATTTCTGGGCACTGAAATAATAACCTTCTGAGTACCCCCCAAAATGTCCTCAGTTAGATAAAAATTTAGATGAAGGTCAGAAGAATTGAAGGAAACTAATGGAAATAGTAATAGAAGTATGCCTCTGAATAAAAGACCTGGTTTTTTCCCTCTCTATTTTGTCAATTTTTCATTTTTCTACTTTATAATCAAGAAAAGAGTAAACATTTGAGAAAGATGAATGAATGGATGAGTGGGTGGGGAAATGGATGGATGCGAAAGTATTCAGAGGATGCAGACCCTGTGTCACTATATTCTAAGGCAAGATTAAGCTATGTGTGTTTGTGTTTACTTGTTTATCACCAATTTTCTACACCAGTCCACACCCCACTGTACAAGTAATATTCATTGTCATATCCCAGTGCCTAACATAATAGGTGATCAGTAAATATTTCTTTAATGAATAAAGTATTACCCCCAATACCTTTTTTTCCCCTCTCTTTTTCATGGCTTAAGCTTCAGGGAGTACAATGGGCTGTGTAAGGAATAGTAAGAGCCCCAGATGAGGTTGGTTCTTCAGCTGATGACTCTCCAGGAACTGAGCAGCAGGAGAGTTGAGCACTGGTATCAAGCAGAGATCGGTCTGCTAGCACTGGTGACCTCTGTGGGAGCTCATTCCATGTATGTGTCCTGAACTGGGTAACAGAATTCCAAAACATGGTGAGAAATGGAGCAGCTCCAGATATAAACCATAACTAGAAACAATGCATTATGTAGAATTATGTGTATACAAGGTACATGCAGTTTGATCTTTTGTCATTTTGAAATACCTTTTGCATCACCTTGCTTAGCTATTCCTGATCAGCTGTGTGAGTGACATTTCGCCATCAATTCTCATTGTTTTTTAAAGAGTGTATGTATTAGGGTGAAAAAAAAAAGCTATGGTAAATTACAAAAAATGACCCTTAAAATAGTTAATATTAATTTAGAAATTATTGCACAATGTTTGATGCTTTTCCCACGGTCTTTGTTTTTTTTTTAAAAAGTGGGGGAGGGAGGTGCCATCATTTCTCTGGCAGACCCTTTCAAAAATAAATATATATGAAAATGCACTCTTACATTTCTCTATTCGATCCCTCCTGGAAATTGCATAATTTGGATATCTGAGAACTGACATAGTTATGCCATTATGGCAGCTATTTAGCAGAGCTCCCTAAATGGAAGAACTCTATAGATTTTTTTTTTTTTCAGTATATACACTGATTTATACTTAGTGGTAAAATTGTTACTGACCCTTTAAGTGGAGCTGTCCAAATAGCAATAAATGTCAGTTGATCCTGTTGCTGAAATAAGTAATAGCTAAAAGATCTTGACTAAATCTTCTAGTTTAAAAAACATATATAGCATTTCCTGAACAGTTGTGGTCAGGATACACACATACACACACACACACACACACACAGTCAAACCGTTTCATCACTAAATGAAGAAAACTTGATGAAACTGTCTTAACAGTATTGTTGGTGTTCCCAGGTTTTGAAGTACTCTGCATTAGAGCCTCCTTGAAGGTAGGGAACTGTGTCTACCTGGTACCCAGCTGTCTTGCCCCCTAGTCAGCATCTAAAGCATAGAAAATGCTCTGTAAATGCTGGTTGAGTGAAGGAATAGATAAAAATGGAGCATTTGCTGACACTGAATAGCATGTGTATTGGCCTGAATTCTTGGTGGGTGAAATAGGGACCACTCTCATTTCACTTTTGAGTAATAATGCTGGTAAGAACTTTGATGGATGGTTATGACTTTTCAGAATAGTTTATTTGATTGATTGTCTAGCAAACTTCACTTTCTTAATTGTTTTCTACTTTCACAGGCTGTCATTCTGGAAAATGAAGAACTTCCCAAGCTGTTTCTCGATTTCCTAAATGTGCGACATTTGCCCTCTTTACCAAAGACAGAGAGTTGTGGGTAAGAGTCGTTGTTTACCTATTGGACATTAAGTTACTTTGCAAACACTTATTGGCCTACCAAAGAATCCTAATGATGCCGGAAGGGCCAGCCTGGGCATACCCGTTCTTCTGGCTTGGGACAGCACTCGCTCGCCCCCTACTCGTAGTCAAAGGAATTGCTCTTGAGTCCTCATCTCCGTATTGTGGCCAAGGGACCAACTAACTTAGGTTTAGACTTGAGGAATTGACCTTTTAAATTATTCTGTTACATGGAATGATGTTACATGATGGGAATTAAGGGTCTCAATAGCCTGTTCAAGAACGGATATGTTTATTTGTGGGCTTCCCTGGTGGCTCAGCTGGTAAAGAATCTGCCTGCAATACAGGAGACCGTAGCTTGATTCTTGGGTTGGGAAGACTCCCTGGAGAAGGGATAGGCTACCCTGTCCTGTATCTTTGGATTTCCCTGGTGGCTCAGATGATAAAGAATCCACCTGAAATGCAGGAGACCTGGGTTCGATCCCTGGGTTGGGAGGATCCCCTGAAGGAGGGCATGGCAACCCACTCCAGTATTCTTGCTGGAGAATCCCCATGGACAGGAGCCTGGCGGACTGCGCGCCACGGGGTCACAAAGAGTCGGACACAACGCAGCAACTAAGCACAGCACATGTTTATTTGTGGATACTTGGGCAAAGTCTATATCCCCTCAACACATTTATTCATGTAAGTTTAAAGCTGTAAATGATCTTAAAAATGATTTTACCCAACTCCCTTCCTTTTATAGTTGAGCAAACTGAGCCACAGGAATAAAGTGCCTTTCCCCAAATCTCCTGCCTTGTAGCTGGCAAAGCCCAGGCCTCTGGCATAAACTCTTTCCCTGCCTCCCCACTGCCTCCCTCAAGAACTTCTGAATGCAGAGCTGCATATCCTAATCTCTCTCTACCAAGAAACCAGACGTTTGATATCATCAGCAATCAAGGAAAGTTCTTCCGAAGAGTTAACTCTGAACCAAGCCACTCACTCAGCTCTGAGTACCTGTGATAATCTGACCTCCAAAGGCCATCAGCAACACCCCTGACATATTAGCCCTATTCATTCAGAACTCCATCATCACAGACTCTCTGCAGATCCCAGTTGGGGAGAGTGTTGTATCCATTTTCTTGCTGTCTCCAGACCTGCCTGAAGGACCCACACTAGCTACGGGATGTTTAAGCTAACCACACCCAAAGGCATGTTAAACCCCAGCCACCTGCTGGTTGAGAAGCCACTGAGACCTGTCCCAGCTCCCTCACTGGCGGCATTCACTCAGAGCCACTTTTCAGTGACCTCAGAACAAGAACCATATACCCCACTCACCAAATCACCTACATGGCCGGTGTATTCCTATTTCAACTTAGTGCATTTGCTGGGAAGTTGGGCTTCATATGTGGTTATGTATTTTTAAGAAGTAGTGGGAATGAAGTGAGTGAAGTCTTTTCTCCATTATATAAGTCCAAAAGCAAAACTGTAGGATTTTTGAGTGATCTTCTTCAGGAAAACTGAAATATAAGAATATTACCATCTTAGGATTCCTTAGGAGGAGGCATCAGCCATGCTGTGACTCTGTGAAAATACCAGTCTCTCTCTTAAAATGTCTGCCAATTTAGAGCTCTAAGAATACTAGCTATATCTTCCCTTGTTAGCATAAGCACTGACCCAGCTTTTATTGTCTTTTTCTTTTCTTTTCAAAAAAATTTAGATCTTTTGATGAGACAGAATCAGAAGAGTCAAGGTAAGAACAAATACCAGTCAATCAGGAGTTATACAAACCGAGAATAGGACTGTGGTTTTGTTAAATGTTTCATTACCATCATCTAATTGGTTCAAGTCAAGGTTTTCTTTAAAATCTTTGGTAGAAAATTCGTTTTAAAATGACAGATCTTTGATGGGGAGTTACAGAAGTAGCCAGTTCTATTTAAGGGTGGAGGAATAGAACCCTACATTGTTTCATACATGAAATAAGAATACTATTTCATCAATATGTATTTCGTACTACAAGATTTCAAAAAATAAAACACTTTGCATCAGTGATTTATTGTATATCTGCTTCCGATTCCACAAAGACATGGATGGAGGATGAGCGCGCTGCTGGTGATTTGTTCCTCCAGCTCTGCTTGCTATTATTCACCCACACCGTTAGATACATAAACCTTGAGATGTCCCCGCACAGCAGTTTGATCCCCTCAAAGCTAGTTTGTAGTGTTTTCTGTTTACCGTCGTCCCCTGACGCTGACATGCCTGTTCTTGACCTTTCCAGCAAACTGTCCCACCAGCCGGTGCTGCTGTTCCTCAGGGATCCATACGTCTTGCCTGCAGCCAGCGGTAATCAAACCTGTCATCTGCTAACAGCTCTTTACTGATCTGACCCTGCACCACATAAACCACGTTTTTAATACAGGTCTAACAGAGTGACATTGGTCCAGGGCTTAATAATCTGCCAATAAACCAGTGCTCTTGGTGTAAGAGACATTCAGAATTTTAATTGGGGCAGGCCTTTCAGCAGGAAATGTAATTTTTCTTTCTCTCTCCCCAGGCTGTTTTGAATTAGAGTGATAAGGGGGTAAAGGTATTAATTTGGGGGATGGTGTTATTTTGGACTATGCCAATATTTATCCAGATGCTAGGATTTGAATCCAAGGCCCTGGTCCTTTTTTTTTTTTTAATGCTTTTTTCCCAAAGCTGTGTATATACATTGCATGTGTCTCCATTTCCATTTAGATTACAGCATCTTTGACAGTCAAATATATCTTTTTAAAGGTTGTATGTTTAAGTATAAGGGATCAATTTAAGCATAATGTCATATTTTAGCCCAAGTCCTTTCTTTGTGCCAAGAAATTTAAATTATTCAGAGTCCCTCTCAAAGTGTTCTGATATTCAACTCTTTGTGAGTATATTCTCAGACATTGTCTCATTCAATTTCCTTAACCACCTTAGGAAATTGGCAGGGCAGTTATCATCATTGGATCTTGAGAAAAGTGGATCTCAGGGAGGTCCCTGACTTGCCTGGTTTCAAAGGTCTGGAGGGTGGATCTCTTTTTTGCCTGGTTTTACAGGTCTGGAGGGTGGATCTCTTTTTGCCTGGTTTCACAGGTCTGGAGGGTGGATCTCTTTTTGCCTGGTTTCACAGGTCTGGAGGGTGGATCTCTTTTTGCCTGGTTTCACAGGTCTGGACGGTGGATCTCTTTTTGCCTGGTTTCACAGGTCTGGAGGGTGGACCTCTTTTTGCCTGGTTTCACAGGTCTGGACGGTGGATCTCTTTTTGCTTAATCCCTCCTTCTGTGCTCTCTGCCTATAGTGGATTTGCAGCCTTTGTTTCTGCGAGTAACTAAATAGCATAGCAGCTAAATAGCAATAGATAGATAGATTATCTGTGGACACCTTTCCTACATTCTGGCAATAAAACCTTATCCCCAGCAAGGGACTGTTCTCTTGTGCTTGAGTCAGCCACTTGCTGTCCATTTAAAGAAGCCTGGCTCAGACACACCCCGCTCTGTGGAGGACCATTCTAGAAGAAAGCTGCCTTTTGTCATGCGACAGTATACACATATGGTCTTGTAATAGTATTTTCCCTATAAAATTCTTTCAGTGAGGAATAATTACCTTTCTTTAGCATTTACTTCTAATGTGCACCAAATATGCCTGGTGTGTGAGGTTGATATTATGTTAACAAGATGTTACATTTAACAAATATTCACTATGTAGCCTAGTCTAGAGTACATGGGCAGTGATTTATAAAGTAGTCTTTCTAGCTTTCAATAATGGTTCCGCAAGCTCTCTCCCCAGGTACTGTTTCTGCTCAGATATTTTGTGCCTTTGACTGAAATTCCTAGAAAAGTGTAGCGAAAAGAGTGATCACCATGGACTAGAGTAGCCAGTTTGCTGTCTAGAAGAGGGGAGATATTTTGTGGTCTTTGAACTCAATTCATCCAGGTTGTTAAGTAGCATGTGCTATGCGCTTGGCTTGACCATGAAGAATGGCAGAACCTTCTGGGAAGGAGTATCAGGGGCAAAAGTCCGAAGCTGGAAAGAGTAAAAAAGTATGGATCATTGGTAGAATGTTGAGGTAGTGGAATGACTTGCACCGAAAGGGAATTTCTGCTTGAGAGTAAGTGAAAATCATGAATTTGATGTAAGGAATGGAACCAGGTGTGAGAGAGCCAGTCACTAAATCTCCTTTCATGGAACTTTGGCTAGACCCATGTCATAAATCAGATTCCTATTGTCTTAGAGGTATTATACCAGTGATGTATTCTTGCAGTTCTTTAGCATTTAAAGATAAATTTTACTTGTGTTCCATATTCACGTTGTATCGCTTCTTAACAAAATGTTGAGCTTACTTTTCCAAAGGATACAGAATCTGGAAATACTTTTACACAGACACTGAGACCCATAAAGTCAGAGGAGTGTCTGTCTTTAAAATTTTGGCAGTTAAGCACTGTCCTGTTCTAAAATGCTAAAAATAAAGCATTATTCTCTTAGCATGTGATTTTTGGCCTTTGTTTAGGTTTTTCTGGGGAATTCCTAATAACTCTTGTCCAGGTCCCCAGGGCCAGCTGCGTGACTACTCTCTGTGGGCTTTCTCAGCCCTCCTTTTCCTTGACCTCTGGACTTTAGCCACTGGTGACCACATTCCCTGTCTTCAAACACCACCTCCCCTTGGCTTTCCCACCTTTCTGCTCTTCTTCCTGGTTCTAGCAGCTCTCCTGAAGGCTCTCCTAAACTCTCTGTTCTTCTGCTTTTACTTTCTTTGGAACAATCTCCTCCTTGCTATGGCCTTGATGACCTTGAGTGTACAGCTGAGTCACAGTGTTATTTTTCCATCTGAAGCCTCTCTGTGAGCCCCAGACTTGCACCATGGTTGACATGGCCCTCCATGGGCTGCCCCGGCTCATGTTTCTTCTGGGACGCCCTCACACACTGGTTCAGCCACACTGCAGCTCTTCCTGGGTCCCGGATGTCATGAACTCTCCCTTCAGGGTGCTTGCCATTTCTTCTTTCTCAAACCCTCTTCTCATTCTCACACAATGTTGGCCTTCGCCTCTTTCAGGTCCAACTTCAGGGAGCCTTTGCTGATTCTCCTTTTGAGTAACCTCCAAGAGCCCCTCCACCCTGTTTACTATTTTTTTTTTATAAGCTTCACATAAATGTTTCTAAAAGTAAATGAAAACCAACAAAAATAACAACAAAACCTACCTAAATCACATTCCTTCTCATCACCTCTCAGTGAGAAGCAAAGGCAAGGGCAGTTTTCTGAGTAACGCAAGCAGTCATGGAGTAGTTAATTGCTTGTATATTAGAGATATTTTTAAACACATTTTGTTTGTTTATTCACTTATCTCCCTGACTAACATGTAAGTTCCATGGCTTAGGCAAGCACTGTTACTTATATCCCCAGTAATTAGGCAGTGTCTGGTATGTCAATCGCTGGGACAGAGGATCAGATGGTTGGATGGCATCATGGACACAATGGACACGGGTTTGGGTGGACTCCAGGAGTTGGTGATGGACAGGGAGGCCTGGCGTGCTGCGGTTCTTGGGGTCGCAAAGAGTCAGACACAACTGAGCGACTGAACTGAACTGAACTGAACCCTGTGCCAATTTCAGGTCCAAGCACTTTGTTTCATTCACCGATTTTTACAATGACCTATTGGGTAGGTACTGTTGTGAAATCCTTCACTAGTCCCATCAAATCCATTGCCACCTTGCTCCTGACTGCTATCTGAATGTCAACCACAGACAACTTTTCAAAACGATTAATTTCTGTCTCACTTTGTTTAACATCCCTCCACAGCCTCTCCTTGTTTTTCAGATAAATCCAGATTTCCTGTCCCTTCTTAGCAGGCTTGAATTCTCCCCCTGCCCTCACTGAGGCCACTCTTCTTGCTACGTTAGTCTTCATGCATGTCTCTGAACCCTCCACAGGGCACCCACCTGCCTCAGACTTCACAGCCGGTCAGCTCCCTCTCCCAAGCTCTCTCCTCTAAGAGCCTCTCTGTCCCCCTGATGAGGTCCCTTGTAAGTGGTTTTATGTAGTGGGTCCTCTGTACAGATTGAATTAACTAATTAAGTGAACATACTTAGGGATCTCTTGCTTTCCTCATATAATAATTACATTTATGTAAATCCTGGGTATAATTATGTGTAGATGTGATGGATTGGTTCCCTGTTCAATTTATCCATTCATGTCTTACCTACTCTGATAACTAAAATGTGATACAACAGAAGCTACACCTCTGAATTTCCTTTGTGTCTCCTATAAAAATGGAGCTGATTTTTCAAGTTTGACAAAGGGGGCCTTTTGTCAGAGATTGGCCCTTTTACATTAGGAAGACAGGCTCCCGTCCTCCGCTCTCTAGAAACTAGCGTAATAGAACAAGCAGATTCAAGACACCTTGGGCTAAACGCTGCTGTAAACCACAATGGAAAAACTGCCGCAAAGTATTCCCAGTAGAAATCTTAGAATTCCTTCAAGTATATTGAGATTTTGTTAGAAATTGAATTGCCAGTGTAATCTATCTTCCTTGTGAGAAAACATTCAGATAAAGAGCTGGGGCCTGGCAGCATTAACCATTAGAACATCCCTTAAATCAATAAGCTACAAATCTGGCCGCACAGTCCTGCAACTCGCAGTGGTACCCTCAAGTGACTCGAGGCCAAAGCAGCATGTCTGATGTCACATCTGAAACAAGGGCGAACTGTAGGGTGATACACACCCCTAAGTTATGCCTAGGCCTTACCTTGTTGTGTTCTGCAAAATGCACATATGTTTCATTGATGTGCATAAGAAAAGCAGTTTTCCTTTTGTTTTTCAGATTTTCCAAATGTGGTTATTGAAGGAGTTCTCCATGGGATATTTTACCCTCATCTACAGCCCAGGTAGAAATCCTCCATGGCTAGAAGAAGCTGAAGCACGTTTCGAAGTCATAGTCGAGGAAATCGATAACCTACCAAATTAACCTAAACTCTATGACATAACAGCTCTCTCTCGCTAGTGGTAAAATTCACAGTCCCAGCTTAATTCAGAGCAGGGACATTTCCATTAGAATGGTGCTTTTAAAAATAGAAACCGAACTGGGGCAGTGCTGAGGTTAAGGCCAAGTGTTTAAGAAGTAGAATGTAGCTGCCAATTTAGAAACCCCAGGAAAAGAAGACTAAAGAAGCTCTTTGGGACCTCCAAGTGTAGCAAAACAGTTCCTCTCCACTTCAATCACACCATTTCTTAATTGAAAATCTTACCCTGAATCATTGTGAGACTGATCAGCGTTGGTAGCTTTTTTGGTTCAGATTCTATGACACACTAATCTTTTCATCGTGAGATTTTTTTCTCAGCCAGTGATAGATAACATTCTGAAATGCTGGCACCAGGAGAGCATTACAGAAACACTGCTAAATGTGAGGAAGGAACTAAACTGGACATGAAATTATACTGACCATACTAGGGCATTTTAAAAATCATGGCATTTTAATTTGCATTACAGTGGAGTTGCATCATGCGCAGGGACTCGCTTCTAATGTCAGCGCATAAGATAGAATGGGGGTCTCAAGATCATCCTTGAAAGCCCTTTCGAATGGTGCCATATTGGAAATCTCCATCCACCACAGCCAGTTTTTCCTCCAGTGTTGGGAGAGATAACTGTTGAAGACCAATTAAAGTTGTTAGTGTTTGTTCAGGCACTATTCTGTAGAAGAAACACATGCCTTTAAACACTAGAATTATACTCACCCTTGCAAGATGCTTGCCCTATAAAAGATAAATTTGAACTGACAGTGACTGAGGGAACACCAGACTGACAGTACTCATCTTGGTTCACTCAAGGGCATCCCTTCATTGACTAGGTGGTACAGTTGCCAGGTTGATTGTTTTTTTCCTTATTGCTTATCATTTCCTTTTCACTGACCTCATATTTTGTATTAACATAAATTAAATGGTTTTATGATGCACCTCCACTGTACATCTTACATTCAGATTTTGTCTAATAAAGGATAAAAGCATATATGCAGACTGTATATGTGTGCTATATTTGGGCATTTCCTTGAAAACTAATTAATAGCTAGCCTATTTATGATTATTAGCTTAATAAGCTTCTATGTAGGAAAAAAAAATTTAAATCCAAAACGAATAAGTAAATCATGGTTTTTGACTAAGCTCTAAACATACAGGTTTAAAGCTTGCTGCAAATTCTTGATGATGTATTTATGCTGGATGTATAACAACATGGGAAAGAAAGTAAGGACTGAATAATTAAGTGTCCTCAACCAAAAATGACAGAAGAGTCAAGTGTTGGAGATATTTTTTAAATGTTTTTGTTATTAGCTATTTTGAGTTAAATAAAGAGGAAGAACCTGAAGTATTTGAATATGTCTTCTACTGCTAGGATCTTATAATGGAGACACAAGCTGTGTCTTTTCTTTTTTCACACATGTGCACACACACACACACTTGTCTCATATTCACATAAACATTTATTTCTAATCCAACAAGGTAAAAGTTAAATTACCTCACCTGTTAAGCCAGTAGATATGCATTAAATAATTTATTTGCCAAGATAGTAAGAATTAAAGAATAAAATAAAGATCAACCGTCATTGGTGACACACTACTGAAGGAATCTTGTGAGAATTAAAATCTTTTTTAGTGATGACTTTCATTTTTAATTTAATTTAAATGTTTACTATATCATTTGATATTTCATTTCAATTCCATTACAGGAACTAGAAACGACAACTACAGTAGGTGCTTTAAGCAGAATGGAATCATAAACAGTGCTTACAGAATCTTTTAGAAGGATGCAGGGAATGACCTCCTGTGGGCCTCTAGGCACAATTTCCAGAATACCCCAGCGATTTCCAGTACCCTCCTTCCAGGGGAGCTACAACCTCTGTCTTAAGGAATTCAGGGAGCAGAGAGGCTGCTACGGAAGGTATTGAGGTCAAAAACAGCACATGTAGTTGTGATCCAGGGGTCAGCACATAGATTCGGGAGGTATCTGTTACCACCATAACTGCCTCCTGGCAGCACCCAGGAAGCTGGTGACTGGGCACAAGAACAAGTGTCCAGCTGTCACCACCAACACCGCAGTTGCCTCTCAACACCCATAGCCTTGCTTGTCAGCGGCCACAGTACAGAGCAGCAGGGTGACGATATCCACCCGCTTCCACCTTCTTGTCTATTGATCATGAAGTGAAGTCGCTCAGTCGTGTCCAACTCTTTGCAACCCCGTGGACTGTAGCCTATCAGGCTCCTCCATCCATGGGATTTTCCAGGCAAGAGTGTTGGAGTGGATTGCCATTTCCTTCTCCAGGGGATCTTCCCAACCCAGGAATCGAACCCGGGTCTCCTGCATTGCAGGCAGACGCTTTACCGTCTGAGCCACCAGGGAAGCCCCAATTGCTCATGATAGCACGTGCAGTTGGCAGAACCTTCTTCTTGACCCCCAACTTCAAGGGAGTCTGGGAAGGAGTTGGAACTTCCTGGTCTCAGCAGCTCAGAAAGGCATGTTGGAAAGAGGATGGAATGTATTTCCACAGTCAAAATTTTAATAAAAAGGATAGATAAAAAGAAAAATCTCCCATCCTGTCTCCTCGACTCCCAGTTTCCTTCCTAGAGACACCACTATACTTGGTTTGTGTGTGTACTTCCAGAAATTCTCATCCACATGCAAGCAAATACTGTGTATTTAGTGTACATAATATTCTTCTGTTTCTCCATTTTTATAAGGTGGATTTTTCAGATCATGGATTCATAGCCAGTAAAGAAGTAAAGAGTACAGGGAAGAAAAGAGAATAAAGAAAAGGAAAAGAAGCCCCCTTACCACTTACGCCAGGATATAGAGACAGCCCTCACACTCCCTCATCCCCCAGTTCTTGGATTTGGTGCTTTGCTTGGGGCTGGTCTCAGAATGGATCCCCACCCACCCGTTGCTGTTTCATGCAGAGCCTTCCTCAGACCTAACCTCTGCCATCTGGCCACTTTGCATATGGCAGCCCTGATATCTTTCCTCTTGGTGTCCTTCCTTCTCCTCCTCCTCTCCCCCATTTCAGACAGCAGGCTGTGTGTACAATCCCAAGAGCCCTGTAGCCATCACCACAGGGTACATTCTTCAGTCACTTCACTTTGAGACGTGTATAAGTCTTAGGATCACAGTTTAGGAACAACAGAGGGCTTTTATCTCATTTGTCAACTTGGTCAATTGATAATGGCTGTCTAAAGTGCTCAGGTAAGGATTCTGACTCACTAACCAGAGTGGATACTATCCAAAACAAGCAGAAAATAACAAGTGTCAGCAAGGATGCAGAGACCTGGAAACCCTTATACGTTGCTTGTAGGAATGTAAAACGGTGCAAAATAGTATGGCAGTTCTTTAAAAAATTAAAATTACGATATGATCTAGCAATTCCGCTTCTGGATATATACCAAAGAAAAAAGTGAAAGCAGGAACTTGAACAGCTATTCCTACAACCAAGTTACAAATGAGTTTCACAATAACCAAAAGGTGGAAGTAACCCAAGTATCCACTGATGGACGAATGGATAAAATGTGGTCTATACATACAGTGGATTATTCAGCCTTAAAAAGGAAGAAAATTCTGACACCTGCTACAACATGGATAAATCCCGAAGACATTATGCTAAGTGAAGTCAGCCAGCCACGAAAGGACAACTGCTGTACGATTCCACTTATTTGAGGTACCTAGAATAGTCAAACTCCTAGAAACAGAAAATAGAGTGGTGGTTGCCAGGGGCTGGGGGTGGGGAGAGATGGGGAGTTAGTGGGTTTCAGTTGGGGAAGGTCAAGTTCTGAAGATGGATGGTGATGATGGTCGTTGCACAGTGGTGTGAATGCACTTAATGCCACTGTAAACAAAAAAAAAAAAATGATTAAAACGGTAAATTTTATGTCGTGTATTTTACCAACAGTTCTTTTAGAACAGACTCAGTGAGTAAGGGTGTGGCAACCAATTAGTGATATTTATCAAGGGTGCTGTTCTCATATCCCTGGTAACCTATGAGATTCTAAAAACAATAGTTCTGAACCAGAGATGTACATTAGAATCACCTAAAACTGAATCAGTAAATCGGGGAGGTGGCGGGTGGGGGTCTGTCAGTGGGTACTGAAACTTCCCAGTTGATTCGACACATACTTAGGTTAGGAACCGCTGCTTGATGCTTTTGAGAGTGTGAGATGGTTTATGAACTCCCCTTCTTTGGTGATTATTGACTTCCCTACCTCCTGCAGAATCTACTATGAAACAAATAAAGATTTAACTCCCCTAGTATTGCATGTAGCCATGGGGTGGAGGGGCTTATCTCTGTTCATTCTGGCTGCGGTAACAGAAATTGAATAGACTGGATGGCTTATAAACAACAAATATTTATTTCTCTCAGTTCTGAACTCTGGGAAGTACACGATCGGGGCACATGTGGTATCTAGTAAGGGGCTCTGTTTTCCCTGTGTGCTTACGTGGTGGGGAATTTACCAGGGATCTCTCTGGGGCCTCTTTCACAAAGGCACTAATTCCTAATCACCTCCCAAAGGCCCCACCTCCAAACAACATCACTTAGGGAATTTTAATTTCAGCATATTAATTTGGGGGGTGGGGTGTAGACCCAAACATTCAGTCTATAGCAGGATTCTTTGAAGAAGCAGAGAAGATGACAGACAAGTTTGGGTAGTGGTCTCAACTGACAGTATATAATGAATATATTCATTTATTCATCCGTTCTTTAAGTGAAATTACAGCATGGTGTTAGTTATCTAAAGAACAGAAAGACATAATCCTTGTTTTCCAGAATTTTTAGCCATTTATAAGGGAGTATCTTTCCATTTAACTGAATTGGATATAAGGTTCACTGATTAAAATGATCTCGTCTTCTAACTCAGCTTTGAAATGATCACTTTTCATCTCGGCTTTGTCTCAGTTTTCATCCTTGATGATAATGATAGATTTCAAATTCAGCAGCAGAAACCCAGGAAAGTAACAGATAGTAGCTCAAAATTCTGCAACATTTATGTTTTCTGTCCATGAAGATGCAGAGTGACCGTCTGGATTCTGAGGGTGAAGAGGTGTTTATTTTTGTGTGGGAGGGAGGAGGGCACATTGAAATGTTAAGTCTTTGGAGTACACGTAATTGACTAAAGAAAAATGTTGTTTTATATTCTCAGAGTATAA
Source organism: Redunca redunca (assembly GCA_006410935.1). NCBI lineage: Eukaryota > Metazoa > Chordata > Mammalia > Artiodactyla > Bovidae > Redunca > Redunca redunca. The sequence goes on from SJYQ01093040.1 coordinate 243,656, forward strand.
TTGCAAGTCTGACCTATAAGATGTGAGACATTTTCAGTCTTTTACTTGAACATCAGCCATGGTGCCATCAACAGTGTCTCCAGCTCTGATCATCTCTTCCCTTAGATGCTCTTATGTACTGAGCACCTCTGGGTGTCACCTGTTGTGATACTAAGGCTTTTCATACTTGATCTCATTATAACTTGACACAGCCTTTACAAGCTTTTATAGAAGAAGAAATTGAAGATCAGAGAGATTAGTAAGTAACTAACACAATAGAGCACTAATCTGGGCTAAGTTCTGTCCATGGATTATCCCATAAAAGCCTTCCAGCATCTTCCTGAGGTGTGTGGTCTTATTTTTCCATTCTACAGTGAAAAAAATGAAGGCTAGAAAGGCACGATAGCTTGACTAAGGTCACCAGGTTATAAAAGGGATCAGGATTTGCACTAATCATCCACAAAATTCGGGCTCACTCTCTCCCCCGTCAGCCTCCCATTAGAACTGTTTTTTTAAAAAACTGTAATGTGCATTTTTGAATCACATTTGAATACGTAGGTCAGAAAAGTGTTGTGACAGTTGCTCGTATTTCTACCCTACATTATAAACCAGTGCTTTTCCATCTCCCTTGATTAAACCGAGGGAGTGCTCTCGGCTGCAGCATCCTCTTGGGCCTCTTTCTACTTTCACTGTAGTCTGTCCTTCACACAAGAGCCAGAGCCATCTTTTTGACATGTCCATCGGGTCATGTCACTCGCTTGCTCTAAATTATCCAGTCGCTTCCATCCCCACTTAAAATGGAAACTCCTACCACCCTCTCCAAGTTCCTCACCCTCCTCTTCCTGGTACTTATCTCACTGGTGACACTAGCCTTTCTGTTCCCAGGACTTGCCAACCTTGGTTCTCGCTCAAGCCCTTTGACCCTGCTAGTCTCTCCCTGAAACACTCTTCTCTCAACAGAAGGCGGGCCCACTCTCACCTATTAGGTCTCAGCTTAGATCTTATGTAGCACCCCAGCTCTGACTTTGCCCCCTTCTTCTCTCAGAGCACACTGGTACCATCTTCATCTGTTGATTTGTTTAATGTCTTTCTCCCCAGGGAAGCTGGGTAGAGCTGCATGAGGGCAGGGGCAACATCTGACTTGTTTACCCTATTTCTCAGTGCAGAGATGGGTAGATCCCAGAGCCACTGTTGAAGGAGTAGGTGGCCAGCAGCCTGTGTTCCCATCCCATCATCCAGCTCAGAGCTGGCTATGCGTGCGTCACGGCAGGGCCTTCAGAAATGTTTGTGGCGTATGTAAATGGCCTTGACCTTGCAGTCAGGATTTGCTAACATCTTCCCAGAATCATTTGCATAAATATTCATTACCTCCTGTTTGTTCTAAAACTCTGGTTTTCTACACTTTGCTCACCAATTTGACACAAGTTCTAATAGCTCGAATGTTTTCTTAAATGTCTATCCTTTACAAATGCATTACTAAGCTAATTCAGTGATTAAAAACCATGGTTTTGTGACAGGGCAGTGGCTTTCCAAGTTCAGACCTTGGTTCAGCAGCATCAGCATCACCTAACTCGTTAGAAGGACACATTCTCAGGCCCCTTCCCTGGACCCTTGGAGAGTGGGACCCAAAAATCTAACAGGCCTTCCAGGTGATTCTGATGTGCACTAAAGTTTGAGAGCCACAACCCTTCATGCTGCATATTTTTTTCAATGCTTGAACTTTTTTTTTAACTGAAATAAACGCAATACTTCTCGGAGGAGCAGGCACAAAATCAGACAGTGCCAGATAGTCACTACAAAAGGCTGATGACACCTTTAAGACACCAGCCCATTAGCAGCTAAACAAAACCAAAAAGGTATTTTAAATGTAGTAAAAGAGAAGAGATATCTTACACTTAGAAGCTATTTTCTTTTACATGAGCTTTTATATCTTGGTATCATAATTTTTTTCATCACATAAGGCATCATGATGTTGTTCTAAATCTGTGATATCTTTAAATGTGAATCTGAGTAAATTTGAATCCTTGACTTCACGGAATTTGTAGAATAATGTGATATTAGAGGGATAAATACCCCCCCCAAATGTGTCAATGTGAAGTGTGTTACATGCTATAAAGGGAAAATAAAAGAGGTTTACTTATGTGCAGGGAAGATATCTAATTTAGCTTTGGGAGGGTCAGGAACCTTCTCTGAAGTAGTGACATTGAAGTAGAGACATAAGGATGTTAAGAGGCATTAGCTGAGGAGAATTGGGAGGAGAGGGGATGTCGCAGAGACATCAGCAGGTTCCAAAGCCCAAATGAGGAGAGCGCATCAGTCAAGGTTCCCAGGGAAAGCTGGTGACTTAGAAAGATAGTGAGGGGCTGGGGCTGGATCCCACAGGGCCCTCCTTGTGCCGTGGAGGAGTTTGGTTTACAGCCTATGTGCCATGGGAAACAACTGACTGGGGTTACACAGGAGGGATATTTTATTTTATTCAGCTTTATTGAGGTATAATTGACAAACAATTATTTGTTTTGGGTTTTTATACCCATTTATTTTTCTTGATCAGGCTCTGAAATTTTTAAAAATAAGAATTTTTAAAAATCCTTCAACTCAGAAGCATCAGCAAACAATATGTAATTTAGAATAAGGTATATGATGTATCAAACTTGATCTGATTTATTCTTAAAAGCTCATTCTGGCCATCTGTGGAAAATGGACTGACTGGACAGGTGAAGGATCGGAAGCAGAGAAGCTGTTAGGGGGCCACTTGGATAACTTGGATGAGAGGTGGCCTATTTTAGGGGGGTGGCTGTGGAGAGGGTGAGACTGATATTCAATATGTATCGAAGAGCTACCCATGAACTTGCTGATAGGCATGGATGTAGAAGGTAAAAGGAGAGGAGAAAGAAGTTGGTAAGGGGGGGTTGGTTGGAATAATTGGTTGGATGATAGTGCCTTTCATTGATCTTGGAATGGGAGGTTGGGACCTGCTATAGATTGAACATTTGGGTCCCCCACCCCACCCAAGGTCTTCCCTGCTGGCTCAGATGGTAAAGAATCTGCCTGCAACGTTCAGTCCCTGGGTTGGGAAGATCCCCTGGAAGAGGTCATGGCAATCTACTCCAGTATTCCTGCCTGGAGAATTCCATGGACAGAGGAGCCTGATGAGCTACAGTCTGTGGGGCTGCAAAGAGTCAAGACACAACTGAGTGACTAACACCCCCACCCAAATGCATGTGTTGAAACCTAGTCCCCAGTATGATGGTATTTGGGAATGAGGCTTTAGAAGGTGATCAGTTCTCAAGTGTGGGGAATTCACTTGTCTCTTTTACCATGTGAGGACACAGCAAAAAGATGGCAGTCTTGGAACCAGCAAGAGGGCATTTGCCAGACTCCAAATCTGCTGGTGCCTGCATCTTGGATCCCAGTCTCCAAAATGGTGAGAAATAGCCATGTGTTGTTTATAAGCCCCACACCCCCCACTGGTCCATGATGCTATGTTGTAGCAGCCTGAACTAACATAAGACCCCTATCCCCCGGGAGCCCCGGGTTCCTGGATAAATCCTCTGCCAGCTGTTGGTGGCTCCTGGTTTGCCGGTTAGTGTCTGCCCAAGCATGGAAGCAAAACTAGACGCAACATTGATTCAGCGGCAGAAGGAAACTAAGCTAGATTTCCCCCATTGCGGTGATAGATTTATGCTGCTGACCTATCTCCAACTTCATGCCCGGTTCACAAGGGTCAGGAATATGCTCCAAAGCAGGGACAAAGCCAAGCACAGAGAGCAGTGATTTTGACCGCAAAGGACTTCCTGTTGCTGCCTAACTGGGTTTACACGTGGTGAGTTGTGTGATTGTGCAGTTTTCTCAATGAGAAATGCCCAACAAATGAGGATTCAAGTGAAAGGTTTCCACAGTGGAAACCTTCCCAGCACAGTACCTACAACTCAAGACAGTGGTTTCTCTTTGCTTCTCAGGTCAAATCTGCAGTGTTTAGCAGAGGGCTTGGCTTCACCGACTGCCAGCAGCTTGGCTCACTCATGACCAAGGCAAGTCACCCAAGCCAGCTCCCACCCACCACGGGCACTGCCACTGAAGGCTCGCCACCATCTGGGGCTCTCCCCTTACTGCTTGACACCCACGTCACTTTTGCCATTCTACTTCTGTCATGCCCTTCTAAGCTCAATTCAGAAAATAAAGAGGAATTTTTTTTTTTTTTTTTTATGTAACAGCCTTTGAAAAAGAGTAGAAGCAGTCCAAAGACAAATGCCAGTATTGAACAATCTTTCTTAGTCCTGGGTGGGTGGGTGTTTGTCGCTCAGTCGTGTCCAACTCTTTGTGACCCCATGGACTGTAGCCCACCAGGCTCCTCTGTCCATGGACTTCTCCAGGCAAGAATATTGGAATGGGTTGCCATTTCCTTCTCCAAGGGATCTTCCCAACCCAGGGATCAAATGTGGCTCTGCCACACTGCAGGCAGAATTTACCTGCAGGGAAGCTCAACTCTTTCTAGTTCTGAAAGAGTTTAAATACCTCTTAATAGTATAATTATAGGCATATTCTTTTTGGTTACCATTTCTCATCATTCTTGTCGAGCATCAGTTATGCATGAAACACTGCCTGGGGGGAGAAGAGGAATGTGGTCTAATCTTTGACCAAGAGCAACTTCTGGTCCAAGGAGGAGACAGGTGTCCAGGAAGTTAACTGCTAGAACAAGGTGTAAGGAAGTCTCCAGTGAAGGCTCATCAGAGGAGGGAACCCAGAAAGATGTGTTGGGGAGTAGGAGGGATAGGACAGGCTCTCCAGGCAGAGAGAGCAGCTTGTACAGGCTTGGAGGCCATTTAAAAGTTCTGGGGTACTTCAGCATGGCAGGGATAAATCGAGTCTTGACTTATCTCTGCTTCAAGCTGACCAGTTCTTACTCTTTTCCTCAAGACATTCTGTCTCAATGTAGGTCCTAGTGTCTAGACCGAAGCATAAGAAGCTGACTTGTCTTTTGTCCAGGTTGGAAGGAAAAGGTTCAAGTTTTCAAACTGAGATATCTATCCAAATGATAGGATATAATATTTATCACTTAAGACAGACAGTGACCTTAGTTTTAATAGCACTATAAAGGCCCAGTATGCCTCAGGAAAAAGTCCTTCACACCCTCTGAAATGTAAAAACTTACATGACTCCTAATAAAAGTTTAGAAATAGGTAATAGAAGGGGTATTGGCATGTTGAATCCTATCTAAATCCCCCAAATTTGTGACTCCCAAGCATCCTGATGGAACCAGTGATGGGTTTACAATTCCACTGGCGGATTCCATAGTGTACTTGGTTTTGACTCTTACTTTGTGTCAGATGTGGCTTCCCCGGTGGCTCAGCGGTAAAGAACCCACCTGCCAGCACAGGAGACTCAGGTTCGATCACTGGGTTGGGAAGATCCCCTGGAGGAGGGCATGGCAACCCACTGCAGTATTCTTGCCTGGAGAGTCCCACGGACAGAGGAGCTGGTGGGCTATGGTCCATGGGGTCGCAGTCAGACACCACTGAGAGTGTCAGTTAGCCTTTTTCACCCTCAGACAGCAGTCCTGTGACTAGTTGCTCTGATTCTACAGCACTCCCAGTTGTTTTTCCATCACTCTATCATATCAGTAACTCTAGCAAATGTCTAAGTAGGTGATGTTATATTAATATCACCCCTAACACTTAGACTTGGCCAAAATGAAGTCCACAAGATGAATTGCAGACTTCAGTAAAAGCAGTTATGTACTTAACAGCACCAAAATTTTCCATTACAAATACTGTTTTTACTTTTTCTTGATTAAAAAAAAAAAAAAAGTGCCTGGAGGGGGCTTTGAATTTCTAAGCTTTTGAATTTCTAAGCCTTCCAGATCAAAGATTTCTTCAGCTGTCTGAATTATAGGAATGTTGAAAAACAAAACCAAATCCTTTTCCTGCTATAAAATCCTTGCCATATTTTTGTCTTTAGGTAACTCAAAACGGCTGAAGTAAAAAATGAGGTTGGTGAGTTTTGAAAACTCATCAGAAATAGAGTAGTCAATAATTTTGAAAGTGGCATTCTAATTAATCTGACCCAAGAATAAATTTTACTAAATTCTTATTTGATAATCCAGGAAATTGCTAAATAGCACTTAGAATAAAACAACTCATGGCTAAGGATGCCAAAACATTTTAAATTGTTTATTAAAGTGATTCAAGACTAAGTTGTAATAATTTGGGCATGGTGGTAGGAGCAGCCATTGTAATTTTCCTGATTCTACTCACAGCCTTGGCTATATTATGTGTTCTTTTAGCAGCACAACTAGCCAATGATGAGCCATTTCAAAAGCTCTTGCAGAAAGCATAGACTTTCATAAAGTCGTAGTGTATATGTAATCATCAGTTTGCTAACATTTTCAGTATACAGCCTGACCCTCAGGATAAATGGCTCCTACCAGGGGGATGATGTTAACTCATTGGTCATCTGCTATAATAGACACCGTAACAGTTTATTCAGTAGAGAAATCACATTATGCTCATAGTCATGAAAAAAACTAGATGGCAAATACAGTAAAAAGTACACGTTCTTTGCACAGGGCAGTAGCAATGGCTTATGTGCTTTCTGACATTTGAAGACTTAAAGCACTTTTTATGTAAAGAGGACATTTGATTCTAATTTCCTCCTATGTTACCTCTAAAATTTTTTAAATAATTTTTTTCTAAGTAGTTTACGAAGAAATATAGAGAAAAGTTAGAAGACAAAAAAGTTTAAAAATTACAAATAGAAAAGAGTTTTAAAAATCCTACCATGGGCCTTTGTTTTATGTCACTCTACATTTTGTTGATTTTGTTTTATGAGAATGTATTTACATAATTGAGATCGTGCTACATACAGAATTTCTCCTTTTTTCCTTAAAAAGTGTAGCATTAGTCTTAATGAATGCATGCTATTGCTTTACAACCATTTGGGGACATTCAAGTTGCTTCCAGTGTTTTGCTATCATAAATAATGCTGTAATTTTCATCTTTATACATAAAACTTTTCCAATATTGCTGTATTAGACAAAGGCTTTGGGTTCTAAGTCGCAAGAAATCAATTCACCCTGGTTTAAGCAAATGAGGGAATGTAGTAGGTTGGGTAACTGAAAAGCTGGGGGTGGAGACTAGCTTCAGGCATGGCTGGATTCAGAGACTGAGCAGCGGTCTTCTAACATCTATCTTTCCATCTTCCCTTCCTGATTTCATTCTCATGCCTGCTCCTTTTCCTCTTCCCTTAGCTCTGTCCTGGTATTTCCCACAGAACTCTCAGAGCTGAGGCTCACTCATATGGCTGGGGTCAAATGCACATCCCTGAGCCTGTCACTGGGGCCAGGGCAAGGGAATGTTCCAACTGGTCTACAGGACCTCCCCACCTCTCCCACCTGGCTCTTCCACCACCCTCACTCTGCACATCTGGACCTTTGGCTGTTTCTGGAACTCTCTAGTCTGCCGTTCATCCAGGGCCACAGCTCTGGTCCCCTCTGCCTCGCTCACTCTGCCCCAGTGTCCCCATGGCTTGCCGTACCCTCACTCCCTTCAGGTCCTACCCAGGGACTCCCCTGACCACCTCTTCACTCTCTAATCACTCTCCTGGCCTGTTTCTCTTCATGGACGTATAACCACCTGATGTTGTTATATATTCACGTGGTATGTATTTGAACTGTTTGTCTCCTTCCAAGGGAACCATGAGGGCTGTTTGTTTGCAGCTCTCTCCAGCATCTAATATTTATCAGGTGAGTTAATGAATGAGTTTGCCAGACCAGGCATGTACCTGTCTGAAGGGTCAGCACACCCTAAGGATAAGAAATGCCTGCGGGGATGATGTGATTCCTCAAAGAAAACCGGTGGCCATCTCTAGATCAAGGGGGACTGGATGCCAGACTGACCAAAGCAGTGTCGCATTTTTAAGTTCAGATCACTTTCTACAGCAAGGTCCCAGGAGTGGAACATCAATGGATACGAATGTTTTGAATTTCCAGGTATGTACTTTAGCCTTGTTTAGTCAGTCATGTCTGACTCTGCAACCCCATGGACTGTAGCCTTCCAGGGTCCTCTGTCCATGGGATTTCCCAGCAAGAAATACTGGAGTGGGTTGCCATTTCCTTCTTCAGGGGATGTTCCCAACCCAGGGATCAAACCTGGATCTCCCTGCATTCTTTACCATCTGAGCCACCAAGGAAGCCCTCATACTTTAGCCTTCCGGCCCCATAACCTCCTTATGGTAGGCAAAATAATCTTAAATGCAGATCACATCATGCCCCCCACTTCTTAAGCCCAAGAGCTCTCCGTTGTACTGGAAATAAAAGAAAAGCTGTGCTCTGGCCCCAGGCCCCGAATGCTCTGCATTCAGCCTTACTCTCTGACCCTCAGCCTACAGCACACTGGCTTGCTGTTCTGGGCCCTTTCATTGCACCTCAGGATCCTCGTATTTTCTATCCCCATTGGCTGCTGCTGCTGCTGCTGCTGCTGCTAAGTCGCTTCAGTCGTGTCCAACTCTGTGCGACCCCATACCCAGGTCTGGCCTGACAGCTACCACTTCTGTCTCCTCCAAGCTCAGCCCAAATGTCCCCTCAGGAGGCCACCTCAACAGCCCCCTCCACCCACACTCCAGCCTCTCCAGCAAACCTGCTGTGTTTTCTCTACAGTATCAACACCCTTTTATATGGCACCTCATTTAATCTGTCTTCATCACTAGAATGTCAACTGCGTGATGCTGGTCACTGTCCACTGCTGTATTCCCAAACTCAAAACTTGTACGTGGCATGTTAAAGGGATTTTAATGCATTTTTTTGTAAAAATAATGAAAAACTGCTTTTAGGAGGCTTGCAGCAATTAATACCCCCATCGACAGTACGAGTACTCATCATCTTATCTCTCACTGAAGCAGTTTTCTTAGAACAGTGCTCAAGAGATGGAATTCTGGGGGACCCTCACAGCTTGAGCCCTGCAGGAAAAGCAATGGGATCGTTCTGTGATCCCTACCACTCCCATTTGAACGGAGATTAGGCACACTCTGGTACAGCCAGGTATGTTACAAGAAGAGCCACCAATAGTATTTTATTTTCCTATCCAGTTTAAGTATAGCCTGAATCTTCATCCCTATTATGTAAGTGGAAAAAAAAGATTCCTTTCTGTGGCAACTAGACTCCAGTGAAGTTTTAAAACGTATTACATTGAGTAAAAAATGGGTGAATAATCAGCTCAAGTGTCTGGAATGTGGATGGGCATCACTTCTGTGCATTCTTATCACAAATTATCCAGTTGTGTTAATATTTTGAATTGCAGAACCTTTATTAATCTGTTCACTGGTGACATTAAATGCATATATTTCTGTACATTAGTTTTTAAAAAGAACTTTAGGTTAAAAAAATGTCTTTCAAAAATAATTGATTTATATAAAAAGTACTTAATATAGAGAATAAGCACCTTTCAAAGGTAAAAGTCCCTGTGACACAGATAATACTAATCAAATCTCCCTTTACCTGAAAAGAATTTCTGTTTGAATACAAAATAATACACTGCTTGTCTCCATCTTTTTCAGACAAACCTTCAGCATCACTCAATTTGGGGATCACACTTAATCCAGCAAAGTAATGACTGTGTGTCTGTTCTTCAAAAGAAGATACCAAATACAAAGTTTCTAGTTTAAAAATAGCACCACTGGAGGAAAGGGATAAGTCTTTTAAGTGCAAAGTCCCTAAACAAGTGATTTACCAAAATTCATGATAACTAAATTTTGAGTGGTTGATTGTTATAACCTTTCTGTAATCTGGAGTGGAAAACAGAATAAAGTTGAAAAACAAAGCAAAACAGTAACTTTGAAGAATCAGCCCACACACACACACACACACCCCTGCCAGACCATGTTCTTTGTTCTCTGCCAGGTGCATCACCAGTCGGCGACCTCTACCACAAAGGGTGTTTTCACATCTATCTTGCCGCTGTTGACGATGGAGCAGTCGGTGAACGGGCGGTCATGCCCGTCAGTTGCCTGCAGTTCTATGGAGTGGACCACTGTCTGGTGAGAGAAAAGGAGACCCATGGATCACTTCTGACCAGCAACTATGATGATCAAGAGGTAAAATCAATGTGAAGTCTGAGCCCTAGTGGGAAATAAGTTTTCATTTATTATGCTTACAAAAACCATGCAAGCTAACTATGGAAAACTTAGGAAATCTACATATAATGGATAAAATTTACCTACAAGCTTGCTAATCAGTGAGCATATTTGTGTATTTCCTCTCTTCTTTTTATTAGCAACCTAGCTCTAATAAATACTATTTCTATTCACTTGTTACAGCCCAACTTATGAGTTAACATGGAATTTGAGGTAATGTCAGCTCCACTCTGTAAGAGGTCTAAGCATAGGAAAATGAGCCAGAAAGCAGATTTAGTAATGGAGCCAGTTCTGAGTTTACCCATTTTAAAGCTGACTCCAGTGATCTACATGTTGTACGTGTGTGTGCCCAGTCACTTACTTGTGTCTGACTCTTTGCAACCGGATGAACTGTATGTAGCCTGCCAGGCTCCTCTGTTCATGGGATTCTCCAGGCAAGAATACTGGAGTGGGCTGCCATTTCCTCCTCCTGGGGATATTCCTAATCCAGGAATTGAACCTGCATCTCTTGCGTCTCATCTCCTGCATTGGCAGGCCGATTCTTTACCTCTAGTGCTACCTGGGAAGCTGAATCTACAGGTTGAGTCTGATACTAATGTAATCTCTACCCCACAGGCTTCCCTGGTGGCTCAGACAGTAAAGGATCTGCCTGCAATGCGGGAGACCTGGGTTCGATCCCTGGGTTGGAAAGATCCCCTGGAGAAGGGAACGCTACCCACTCCAGTATTCTGGCCTGAAGAATTCCATGGACTGTATAGTCCATGGGGTCACAAAGAATCAGACACGACTGAGGGACTTTCACTCACTACCCCACCGATGGTATAAAGACCCCTTTCTCTACTGTGGATGGTTTCACAGCCCATGGACCACTGTGTCTCATACAAGGCAAGGACTAAGCTAGTAGATCTCTAATGAGTTTCTAAAATAGATTGAAACAAAATAGCAACAAAGTTTCTCAGTGCTTTGGACATGGTGTCAGCTAATCCAAACTAATTTAAGATAAAAGATCAGCATTCTTCTAATAATAATACATATTTCTCAATAGATTGTGTGTTTGAGTTCATATGTGCATATGTGTACCTGAAGCAGTAGCTACACACCTGAATTACCTGTGGCAGCTTAAAAACTGCTTATTTAATGGCTGAAATGGAAATTTCTATGTTGGGTATATTTGACCACAATTTTTAACATGCTTGTTTTCAGGCCCACCTGTGAAGGTTCTGATTCTACAAGTCTGGGGTGAGGGAGGTCCAATGTTAAGAAAATCACATAGACAATCTCTGGAGGGTCAGGGGGTGGAAATCAGGAGACTGTGAAAATTCCTTGAAACTATGACACACACACTTTCTTATTTTCCTTCTAGAGACAGTTTATAGTTTTCAATAGTTTCTCAAAGTAGTTTATGACTCATAAAATGTTCAGGACTGTTTGTCTAGGACCAGGAAGCAGACGTCCCAGGATGCATGCCAATGGTGGAGGGAGGTTAACACAGCCAACTAAGGCACCAAGACATAAGATCCAGAAGACCAGAGGGAAAACCATGACTGGAAGAAGGAAGCCCTAGATGCGTACTCTTCATTTTTCTTACAGCCTAGGAAATGGCAACCCACTCCAGTGTTCTTGCCTGGAGAATCCCAGGGACAGGGGAGCCTGGTGGGCTGCCATCTCTGGGGTCGCAAAGAGTTGGACACGACTGAAGCAACTTACCAGCAGCAGCAGCAGCATTACAGTGAAAGTGAAGTTGCTCAGTCATGTCCGACTCTTCGAGACACCACAGACTGTAGCCTACCAGGCTCCTCTGTCTATGGGATTTTCCAGGCAAGAGCACTGGAGTAGGTTGCCATTTCCTTCTCCAGGGGAATCTTCCCCACCTAGGGATTGAACCCAGGTCTCCCGCATTGCAGGCAGACACTTTACCATCTGAGCCACAAGGGAAGTATTATGTTGTATTCAAAAATGCTCACTTGNATCAGACACGACTGAGCAACTGAGCACAAGAAACACATAACGTATAATTACCATCTCAGCCACTTCCAAGTGTAGCTTTAAGTTCATTAGTTTAAGCATATTCACATTATTGTGCAACTAAATCTCCAGAATTTTTTCATCTTGTAAAACTGAAGGTTTATAGAGATGCTCATCGAACACCAGCTCCCCATTTCTTCATCCCCCAGCCCCTGGAAACCATCATCCTGCCTTATGTTCCCATGTACTTGACTACTTTAGATCCCTCATTTGAATGGAATCATACAGTCTTTTTGCAACAGGCTTACTTTACTTAACAAGACATTCTCGAGATCTATCCATGTTCTAGCAAGAGACAGGATTTCCTTCCTTTTTAAGTTTAAATGATATTTCATTTTATTTACAGAATTTCATTTGGTTACATTAAAATGAGTTTCCAATTATATCTAATAGTATGATAAATTAAGGACTCAACTTCTCCCCCAGCTTCTGCTCCAATACTCCTTACAATTAAAATACCGTGTGTGTGTGTGTGTGTGTGTGTGTGAAGTCGCTTCAGTCATGTCCGACTCTCTGTGAGCCTATGGAATGTAGCCCACCAGGCTGCTGTGTCCATGGGATTCTCCAGGCATGAACACTGGACTGGGTTTCATGCCCTTCTCTAGGGGATCTTCCCAACCCAGGGTCTGAACCCACGTACCATATATACTTTATTCACCTTTGAAGAGGCTACTCAGCATATAATTATTGCTCTCTAAGAAGCATCATTTGAGAGCAAATCACTAAGAGTACTTTCATTATAAAGCTTTGAATGAGAAAAAATAATCTATCAAGTTACCATTCCATCGAGGACTTTTCCAAATACCACATGTTTGCCATCCAGCCAGGTGGGCTTGGTCAAGGTGATAAAGAACTGAGAGCCATTGGTGTCAGGCCCAGCATTGGCCATGCTGACCCACCCAATGCCATAATGCTTCAGTTTGAAGTTCTCATCTGGGAATGTCTCCCCATAAATGCTTATACCTGGGTGAGACAAAATAAAAAGGGTAGGGTCAACAGATGTTATACAAAAGTAAATTCTTCAAAGGGAAGTATAAATTTGAGTAGAACTGGTTAAGAGAACCCTACAGAAGATGGGAATGAGGAAAAGACAGTCAAACATAAAGAACAATTAAGCAGAGGATAAAATTTACTCCTTAAGGAAACAGCACCAGGGACCAAAAGAAACCAACTAACAAAAGCCTTAAGTATGACACAAGAAGGCAAGATGCCCTCTGGCCTCAAACGAAGACCCAGACCTTGACCAAGCAAGTCAGTGACTTCACTTTGAAATGAGAAGGAATGGAAGGGCAGGATGGCAGTAATGTCTGATGCAATGATGGGTAAGTCATCCTAGTGACCCCATCTCTGTCCTGAGGGTCAGGTCACTTGTCCTGGATCACTCATACCTCAGCAGCCAAGCCAATTACAATATGCATTTAATATACACCCTTAGCCAGTCCTCATATAACAGTGCTATTATAGGATAGGTTCTCTCATTCCCATTGTGAATGCGAAACTTATCAAACTTATCAAATGGGAGCTTATCAAACTTGAAAAAAGTAAAACTTGAACTTCTGGCTCCAACTCTGGTTCTCTAAGCACTTAGAGCCTCAGTACTAAGAAGAATAGTGCCAGCCCGGAAGTCATTAGGCTTGATGACTTCAGGGTACAGAGGGTGACAGCAGCTGGGAGCAGCCAGGGAGCCAGCCTTGAGCCAGAGGCAGGCATGGGGGCTGGAGACCTGGCACCGCACATTTTTCCTATAAAACAACAGTTCAGACCATCTGCTCCATCCCCCAGCCCTGAGTGCCTGTGACACCCAACTTCTCTACTGCAGGGCACCTTACCCATCAGTGGCCAACGTTAAAGTCCTGGCTCAGTTAGCTCTCATGTTATCTCCTTCTTACTATGCAGTACTTGTGAAGGGCCAGGCAAAACAGTTCCTTAAGACTTGGGTCTTACATGGGCATTTTTCTTCATTCGTATATAACCAAAACCTCTTCATGGCTAACATAGTTAACTTTTCAAACAGGTTACCTAGAAAGTGTTGCCATAGAGGAATAGTAAGGACATTTTGTGAATCCTGATGATTTTTCTTCTTAAGGTGTACATCTTGAGATATACAGCTTCTAGATAAATAACTGGATATTTTAACAACTTCACTGCTTTGTAACGCTTATTTCATATTTATCTGAGTAATTAATAGTTAATAATTTAAGGAACCCTGCCCTTTTTTTTTTTTTTTTGGTAGACGAGGTCAAATATAATTCATCTTCCTAAGGGGGGAAAAAAAATCCAATCCTGGCTCAGTTAGAAGGACCAGAAATGAATACCAAAGGTAAGCAATTTATAGCTGGTTGGTAAGTGACATACGAAGTGGCCTAGCAGGAAAGTTCTGCCTACAGAGAGGTCTAAGCTAAATGTAAATGATCCAAAAGGTCCTATCTCCAAAACTCAGAGAATTTTAATTCTGTACATGCATGTGCACACACACACACACACACAGCAAAGAGAGAAAGAGGAACAGAAGAGAGAACACAGTGAGGTTCCATCACCATTCCTGCCGGGGCGCAGGCAGGACCGTGGAGTGCCAGGCCCAAGGGGACCAGCACTGGAACTGCAGGCTTTTCTACCAGAGACCCAGCTCTGCAGAAGCCCCATTCAACCAAGTAACCTGAACATGTTCCTCTGATCCAGTCTACCTTCCCATACCCAGCAGCATTTCCACCATTTGTCTTGGCAAATCCAAGCATTTAATGACAGCCAGTTTGTTATTTTAAAAAACCACTGCAATAAACATAAAATTAACAATAGTGTTTGAAAATGGCTTGTTTCTTTAAAACGTTAGCCATTTACTATCTACCAAACCCAGTATTTGCTGAATTAAAAATCTTAAACCTGAAGTAAATAAAAATTCAGTATAGTTCCATATTGTACGTATGTTCAGGAAAAGAACTCACTACATTTATGAGAAAAAGACAGACCAGGGAGCTGGGCAGCTGGAATCCTCAATGAGAAACAATAAGCTCAGATATATTTGAAATGCTATAAACTGAATTATGAGTTCTTTATTGAATTCTAATGGTGTTGATAAAAATTAATTTATACTATAATTGTGACAAGTGGTCTATTAATTTTTTATTACTGCAAAAGCTGATGATAATAAGAGAATTTTGAAAGAAGGAGGTAAATTCATCTGTGATCCTGCCACCTAAATACCAGTCTCATCATTCTGGCATGATGCTTCTGGACCACCACCACCTCCCCCCACCACCCCACAAAATGCACTTCTGCAGCTGGCTGTCCCCCTCCAGGGCACACGGCTTTTCAGTCTACCTCTCCTTGCTATGACAGACGACTTTCCATATTGCTACATACCAGGAGTCTAGGATTTTCATAACTGCAAAACAGCCGACTAAATGAATACATCTCCACTAAAGAAGGATGATGAACACCCAAGCAAAGACTGTTTAAAATTAGGAGGCCTCACTCATTCATACCTACCAAGATTTTGTTAGATGAGGACCTCCCCACTAACCCCAACCAAAAACTCTTATCTTTCTGGAAGAATTAAGTTTGTCTTTTTGACTTTGTTCCTTGAAGCTGGGAGTTCAATATGCTGGGCAAATATACCATCTTAGTCTTAGCTTTCACTTGGGTAAGCAGGAAAGGAAAAGTTTAAGAGACAACGTTACCACCAGTGCCATCTCCCCGGGTGAAGTCTCCTCCTTGAATCATGAAATCTTTGATGACGCGATGAAATTTGCTTCCTTTATATCCATATCCTTTCTAAAGAGATTATGTCAATTGAATACACAAGCAGATATAACCTATACTGTAAGATAAACCCCAGTGTTTATCTGGAAATGACAAAATGAGAAAATTACACAAAATATCTACAGAACTAAAGTAGGTACCTACAATAGTTTACTGACAGCTATTTATCATTAGCTGACTGAAAAATAAATGAACTATGGGAGTAAAATACTAACACGCACAAGTAAAAAGAAGTTTTTTCACTTAATGACTGTTTCACTTTCTAGAACCTTGAGGAAACGGAGTGCTTAAAGAATAAGATTTTATAGAAAAACAAAGTAAAATATTATTAGATGTCTCAGGTTCATCTCATCTACTAACTTAATACTTATTTTCCCAGGTACAACTTTTTTTTTACATTTACAGTTTTTAAAAGGTATTTATTTTTAATTGGAGGATAATTGTTTTTTCTGCCATGCATCAACATGAATCAGCCATAGGTATACATATGTGCCCTCCCTCTGGAACCTCCCTCCCACCTCCCACCTCATCCCACCCCTCTAGGTTGTCACAGAGCCCCAGTTTGAGTTCCCTGAGCCATGCAGCAAATTCCCACTGGTTATCTGTTTTACATATGGTAGTGTCTATGTTTCCATGCTATTCTCTCCATTCATCCCCCAGAATACATCTGTTATGTTTGGCTTAAAAGGAGGAAGATTCAATTCTGTGCACCGTTAAAGGGGATAAAACTGAGATATACCTCTCCTGTTGCCAGAGCGACAAAATTTTCCACAGTCTTGGGCACGACTTTTCCAAAGAGGCCAATTACGATTCTGCCAACATCTTTATCTCCAATCCTCACATCAAAGAAGACCTGCATGGGGGTGAAAGGCGGAGCACCAGGTTACACTGTGGAAAAGCCACAAGACAAGGTAAGTACATGTGACAGTCAGAACGGACCCATGTGTGAGGGCCCCGGCCACCAGCATTTTATAAAGGAGGGGGTGAAGGAGCAAGAGATAAAGGAGTTCTGACACCATTTTTATGGGTGCATTTCACTCGCAAATTTTCATTCACCAAACCATTATGGAGTACCATCACTGAGTCAGACACTGTGCTAAGAGCTGGGTTTAAAGTTGGACTCGGTACTGTCAGAATGAGCCAGTAACGTCTTCAAGAATTCTCCTCCCCCAAGTACTGTCGCCTCGGTTCCTAGCTCTGTGGACAAAGCTAGGGGTGGAGAGTGGAGACTACTGCTCTTCTGAAACGTGATGCTCTCCAGTCTCGGCAGGAGGAAAAAAAAAAACTGGTGAGGAAAGAAATAGTCTAGCCGTCCAGATTTATTTTTTTGTAACTTTGAGCGGCACCAAATTCCCAATGAGTTCTCAATAGATGTCTGCTGTCAAGGGGCCTGTGAAAGATGATCAAAACACACAGCCCTGCTCCAAAAGGCCTGCCACTCACGTCCAAACACACTAAGACACGTGGGCCTCTGCTGCGTCCTAAGTACAGCAAACATTGCACGCTGGTCCTGCCAAAACCATTTACCCTGTACACTTGAGACACCAAATCCAGTCCTCAAGTTCCCAAAGTTGCCCAGGTAGAATGTGCCTTTTCTCTGTCACAGCATTTTAAAACAGAAGAGAGCAAGCACAACTCCAGAAGTCAGTCACTTCTTTCTTGACAGATAAGCCTTAAAAGTTCTCTTGGACTTTTTTTTAACTGTGTCACCTAAAACGAAAGTATACACGTTCTGCTTCACAAATCACTGTGTTAAGATGATTTCGAGATAGAACGTTTGAAAAGGCCGCAGAGTCAAAGGGCATTCTGTTAGCAAGTTTAGATTATATGAACCAATTCACTATTTGAATGGGTAAAAAATAAAAGACATTCAAGAGATGACTTTAAAAAAATTTAAGAAGGTATCAAAGAGAAAAGATGTCATACAGTTTAGAAAAATCGCAAAGTAAAGACTGTCAAGCTTTAGTTCAAGACAAGAGCCTCTGCCAATACATCAGGATGTCTGTCATAGGATGATGTGATATTTAGTGTTCCATGTGGCATTTTGCAATTTTGCAGCCAGAGCTGCAAAAAAACTGTTATTATTATTTACATGGTAAAAGTTTAGAGAATGCACAAAAGACCAGGCCCTTGAGACTGGGCAGTGCAGTGAAGGAGGACGATTCAGGAAGCTCCATTAATGCCCGCAAGGGCCTGGCATGCAGCCTGGGGTAAAAGAAGCAGTTTTCCAAAGGGATTTCCAAATCAAGGAGTAAATTCAATAACAGGCAATAATGAAGAGCCTCCAGGACAAGAACTGGGTATGTAATTGTAAGGAAGCACCACATAAGCCTGCCAGACTTTTAAAATAAGAAAGAGAAAAGAAAGCCTGTGAACATTTCAACGGCAATGAGAACAAAATGTGGGAGAACAGCATGAGAAGATGAAGAAAAAGTGTCTATGTCACCCAGCGTAACTCTCCAGTAACCATCTTGTTTTCCTACATGCGGCCTAGCACACGTATTAATATGATGTTTTTTCCCAAACCACAGCGTCCTTCAACTTCTTGTATAATGGCATGAAAATATAGCAGGGTTTCCCTAACTCTAATGGAAATGATAAAATCAAATCTTATTAAATACTTGTCAAAGATCTCTGCAAAAGGCGTTGTAAGGGTACAAGTGGAGGAAGTCCTTGTCCTCAGGGAGATTTTGGAGAGAGACAGGCCAAGTACATGAACAGCCGTAGCACAAGGCTGCGGGTGACAAGTGCCCCAAGAACACTGAATACCAGTGTGCTGGAGGGATGCTGAGGGCTGAGGGAAGGCATCCTGACAGAGGTGCGATGCAATGCCAGCCTGGAAGGAGGGGAGCAGCCTCCGGGGACAAGAATGGGCACAAGCCCCACCTGGCAGTTCTTTCTGGAAACAAAGCACTGAGGCAGGAAAAGGGATCTATGCACAGAGAAGCGACACAACCCTTCTGACCACAACCGGCTGGGAAGGAAGACTCTCACCCATTTCAGAAGGCGGAGGAAGGATCTGGCTAAGAGTTCCAAGTGTTGTTAGGCAATACTAAGAACGTGAAAGACAGAATTTCAATTTGAAGCTGCGTTCACCTGGACTGCGATTTGTCATGAATGTGGCTCTCTCTGTCTAGGCAATTTCTACCTGAAGGGGTGGAAATGGCATTTTTAGATCCCCAGTGCCCAGCACAGTGTCAGCTCAAGCAGATACTAAAAAAAAAAAAAGGCAATACTGAGTGAAGACCAGGGCATACTCACACCTAAACAGATGGTAAGGTGGGCCTGGGGTAGCTGCCAGGCAAACCCTCTTACCCTGAGACCGTCTCTGACTTTGCTGCCTGTCCTTGGGAACAGGCCCTGTGAAAGGGAATGAGGCTGCAAAGTCCCACAGAAGAGGATGCACAGAAATAGTCACTGTGATGGGAAGTCAAGCTTTACAAGAAGGTATGTACAGATAAAATGTCATAGTTAGAGGTGGTGGTTATCTGTGTAGATCAGAGCAGGCTTCCTGGAAAAGGTGGCGCTTGAATTCCACATTGCACTTCAAGAGCTAGCCCTTGGTCCCTCCTTTTTTCCCTTGAGGCTGCCCTTGAAAGTCATTTGAAAATTATGGGGCACTAGAGGGTGGGATCCTGGTGGGCTGCAGTCCGTGGGGTCGCTGAGAGTTGGACACAAGTCAGCGACTTCACTTTCACCTTTCACTTTCATGCATTGGAGAAGGAAATGGCAACCCACTCCAGTGTTCTTGCCTGGAGAATCCCAGGGATCCGGGAGCCTGGTGGACTGCCGTCTATGGGGTCGCACAGAGTCAGACACGACTGAAGTGACTTAGCTGCAGCAGCAGCAGCAGAGGGTGGGAAGAGATAGGGGAAGAGGCAAAAGGACCTCACAGACCCTGCCCCAAACCCTTGTAGGGTTAACTGTGCTTCCATTTCCAAAGTAACTGAGGAAGACACCAAGTGCAGGAGCCGTGAGGTTAAGGAAACTGTTCTCAAACCAGCTCCACCACTTATTGGCCAGGGGACCTTGGGTAACTCCAAGCACCTGCTCCTCATCTGTACCTGCCCTGCAGCAGGAGGATTAATAAGATAACACAAATAACACTAACAGTTGACCTCTTAAATCGGGAACTTCAATCAGGGCTAAGCACTTTACCTGCTCTATCACATCTAATATGCAAAACCTTGCCAGCAGGTATTATTTCTATTTCCATTTACAGAGGAGGAGCCTCAGGCATTCTTGGTAACTTGTTATTGCCTCAGGTGAAGCCTCTTAGCCACTCTGAGAACTGCAGAAAGTGACAGCAACCTGTGACTTGAGCACAGCTGGAAAGATGGCAGCATTATTTTCTACACTCTCAGGTGCCTGACGCGGCACAGAGCCCATGGCATCTGCTGGAAAAGGCAAGGGTGCAAATGCCAACTGGGTGGATTTTGAGACCAGTGAGGCTCCAAGACTGGGCAGGAGGCTGAGGTGGTGGCCGGCAGCAAGATTCACAGACAGGGCCCTGGGAGGGACAGCACGTCATACCTCTCATTTACAGATTCTTGTTTTCAAACACTATCAGAGGAAAAGCTGAAGACTGCTGGGGAAAACATACAATACACAAGTGATGGCCAATTCATCATCCACACTCAGAGAAGTCATTTTTAATATTTCCACTTCCCAACAGAGTAGTCTTAAAATGCCCCACTGAAAAAGCAATTCAGCAGAGTCGAATCTTGGCAGGACATGCCTGCACAATTAGTTTTGAGAACTTAATCACAAATGGGGTGGGGAATAAAGGAGATCGTGTTAAGTGACTATTCCAAACCTAGAGTGCACGAAAACTCACCCAGTGACAGCACCCTGGCTAGGAAGCCCCACTCTTCTTCCCCTCTCCTGAGGTTCCCAACCACAGTTCACTTATCACGGCACCGCTGCAGCAGGCCCTTCCTGTTCGCTCCTCACTCTCAGGCTACATCAGGTGTTGGGCTGTACCTCTCCCGCCCTCATGTCCTCCCCGCTCCTCCGGTGGGGTCTGCAGTGGAGGACTGAAGCACCCAACACTGTCATTTCTACTGGCAGGGGACCGACTGTTAAGACCACTTGGAGCTGCTCTTTCTTCCAGATTCTAAGACACTCCTGCCAGTGGGTTTTCGAGAAGTGGTGATCAAGGGCACCAAATCTCTCCTTTCCTCCCCCTGTCTCTCCGGGCATCCTCCCTTATCTTCTAACCCTCAGTAAACGTGCTGGAAAAGACCTGAAGCCGTTAAGGAGGCAGTCTAAGGCAGATCTCCACCCCACCACCTCCCATCGAGACTGAAAGGCTGGCCTCGGTCATGCAGGGGCCTCCTGGCCTCGCTCAGCAGCATCCCAAGCCCTGTGTCTACTCCCCAGTCTGAAAAGCACACCTATCCTTCCCTGGCGGGGATTGATGGTGGTTCCTAAACACGAAAACGAGGACAGTGCTTGGTTAAGCAAGGCCGCGTAACGCCTACCCTACCCCAAGCGACAGGGGCTGGACCTGGGGCTCTGAGCGGCCGGGTGACATCCGGGGGGGCGGCCCAGCTGCAACCCCTCCTCTCGCAGCGCGCCTCCTTCGTCCTCCTGCATTCTTCCTGCTTCTATTCCCAAGTCCCCGCCACGCCGAAGGAAGTCCTCGGCTGTCTCCTCCCTAGAGAAAGGGCTCGCCGGTTCCGGAAGCTTCTCCCGGCTCGCGGGCTGGTGGCCACGTCGGATCACCAGCCCAGGAGATGACGCTCAGACAGCCCGCTGCGGGGGCGGACTCGGCCTAGCGCCCCTGAAGTCTCCCAGGAGAGCGAGGGCGCCCCCCTATCCACGCGCGCGCGCGCGCTTGGGGACCCCCACCACTAACCACCTAGCCCCGCGGCCGCCTCCCATCCTCTGCGCCTGGGAAGCCCCCTGATCGCCGCCCCTGACCCTGAGGTTCCAGGCCCCAAAGCTCCCCCATCCCCCCGGGCGGCACGAGGGGAACTTGCTGCCCGCTGCCCGGTCACCTTGGCCGTCACCGAGGGGCCTCGCTTGCGGAAGCCCGAGGCTCCCGCGGACGGTACGAGGGCGCTGAGCCCCACGCAAAGCACGAGAGGTAGCAGCGGCCGGAGACCCGGGCCCATGATGAGCGGAGGCGGCGGCGGCAGCGGCTGGGGCGCGACCGCAGACTCCCGGACTGCCGGCGGGACTCCTGGCCGGCTGCGCCTGCGCGCTCCCGGCTCGAGGGGCGGGGGTGATGGAGACGCGGCTCTCCGGGCAGGCCCGGAACCGCGGGCGCCTCCTCCCAGGTTCAGCCCAGCGACCCGAGCTAGGGACACGGAGAGGCGCGCCACGGAGCGCAGAGCCGAGTCCAACCGCCGCGCGGGTGGAGGGTGCACTGGGCGCGGGCATCCGGAGCAAGCCGGCGCTGCTCGGATGATGCCTGATCGGTCCGGACCCGTGAGCTGAAGGATGCAGGCTGGGGCATCGCCGGGAACTTACAGCGTAGACGCGTATTAAAACTGATGGAAAGTCGAGGACTCTCCGGGCTCCGGGTCACCCTGGCATCTTGCTTGCCGAGACGGGTCCCCCTCTGTGACCGCAGCCGCCGTTGGAGCCGAGCAGCCTCTGCCAAGCCTGCCAGGTTCCAATGTTCCATCAGAGGCTTTAGCTAAGTTCTGGACTTCTCTCAGAACTCTTGAGACCCTGGATGTTTCTACTCGATTACACNCAGACAGGACGGAAGGGCCCCAGAGGAGGCGGCACCACCCAGGAGTACTGGCCCGGGCCTAGCGGCCAGCGTCCAAGGGAAGCTTTAATGGTGGGGTCACCAGATGAACATGGGCTTGCCGTCATCATGGGCTAGCTGGCTGAGGCAGGAGAGCAGCAGCAGCGCGTCAGTGAGCATGCTGGGGTGCACGGTCTCCACCAGCACGCGCTGCAGGAAGTCCACTGTGTAGGAGCCGCCCTCGGACGCGGCCAGCTCCGGCCGCTCCCGCAGGATGCCGTAAGCGTTCACCAGCTGCTCCGTCAGCGCTGGGTGCACCCGCCCGTTGTAGCCCAAGCTCTGCAGCCGGTTCATGATGCTCACGTAGCGTTGTGTGAGCGTCTGGCACAGCTCCTCGTCCAGCTTGTGGTCGCTGGGGTTCAGGGAGGCCTGAGGGGACAGCAATGGTCAGGGACCCTTGGCTCCACCCTGGCCCAAGAGCAGGCAAGCACATGGGGGCAAAGGAGGTTGCAGGGGTGTGGTTCCACCAGGATCACGGTCCAAGGGAGGGACCTGCAGGGAGGTGTCCTGGAAGCCCTGGCTGAGGCGCCTCCAGGGATCCAGGGTGGGGCAGCCCTGTGGGCTGAGCCTGAGCTCAGAGCTTCCAGCAGCCCCAGCACCAGCTCCATCCACCACCTGGAATTGGACTGAGCTGGGGCCACAAGCAGCAGAGGATGGAGGGCATGGCTGCTGGTGATGAGACACCAGGGGACCTCCCCAAACCCCCAGGGTTGCCTGACCGGGAAGATGCCACCCAGGGTCTTTCCCAGGCCACCTCCTGGGTCCGGCCCTCCTACTTCTCAAGCTTTTCTCCAGGCCCCCTGTCCCAACACCCCATCTTTAGCATCCTGTGCCCACACCCTGCGGGGGTCCCTTCCAACCCTCATAGTGTGCTGACAACCCCGGGCCCAGAGCCGAGGCCCTGAGTCCCAGCACTGCTGTCACTCGGGTGCCGGCTCCGGCGTCTGGGCCTGAGGTTGGTCTTCACCTACTTTGTCCCTTCTAGGCTGAGCCTGCACACCCCTTCTCTCCACTGCCTTCTGGTGCCCTCAGCTTGAAGGCACCAGAAGCAATCTCGAGGTTCTTAATTTTTGAACAAGGAGTGCTGTGTTTTCCTGTGCATTTGGTCCTGCAAATTCTGTACCTGTCGCTAGTACCGCTGCCCCCAGGCCCATGAAACAGTGGGTTGGCAGTGCACGGAGTTAGTTGGGTGTTGCCCTGCTCGAGCCCCCATGTGGTTCCAGCTGCTCCAGCTCCAGGGCCAAGGCTGACCCTCAAGGCCCCCATCTGGCCCTGCTCACCCTCTGCCTGCGTTTCCCTAGATGCCACCTGCTAGGGTCGCCCAGTCCACTCAAGCATTGCCTTCTACAGTTAGTTCCCTGTCTGCCCCTCCCTGGGTGGTTGTGTGAGCAGAGCACCAGGCTCATGTTAGGGTTCCACCAAAGCGACCTCTGACTTCTGGCAGGGGCAACCCTGAGCCACCTTGCAACACTGGGACAGGCCTGTCTTCCTGACCTGGGTTCCATCTGGCTCCATCTGCTGGAGGCCGGCAAGGTGGAGGCTGGAGGAACTATTGACTTTCTTAAACACTGAAAAATTGCCTTACAGACATTCTGCCTCCTCTTCTTGCCTCTTCTCTGGGGAGGTGCATTTAGGGCTGTGACTATTGCCCAGTATAAGCAGAAACATCAGGCAGGGTGAAGAGTGGTGGGGAAGGGGAGGACTTGCACAGCCCAGGCACTGAAAGGCCAAGCTTATTTCCATTTAAATGGGCAGTTTCAAACAACTAAAAACCTCTTTCCACAGTTTGATGTCTAATCTACATGGGCAACTAGACTTTACCTTACAATTTAATGTAATCTTTGCCAACTAGATATCAGACGCAGCATTTGAGACATAAATATTGTGCTTCTCTGTGTCATGTGCCCATTTTTGAATAGCCGCCATGCCTGCACCCATAACACAGCAGGAGTGGTGGCTGTGGTCCAGGACAGGTCAGTTCAGTTCAGTTCAGTTCAGTCGCTCAGTTGAGTCCCATTCTTTGCGACCCCATGGACTGCAGCACACCAGGTTTCCCTGTCCATCACCATCTCCCTGAGCTTGCTCAAACTCATGTCCATCGAGTCAGGGATGCCATCCAACCATCTCATCCCCTGTTGTCCCCTTCTGCCTTCAATCTTTCCCAGCACCAAGGTCTTTTCCAGTGAGTCGGTTCTTTGAGTCAGGTGGCCAAAGTATTGGAGTTTCAGCTTCAGCATCAGTCCTTCCAGTGAGTATTCAGGACTGATTTCCTTTAGGATTGACTGGTTTGACCTCCTTGCTGTCCAAGGGACTCTCAAGAGTCTTCTCCAACACCGTAGTTCAAAAGCATCAATTCTTTGGCACTCAGCCTTCTTTATGGTCCAACTCTTACATCCATACATGACTACTGCAAAAACCATAGCTTTGATTATTCGCAAATTTGTCAGCAAAGTAACGTCTCTGCTTTTTAATATGCTGTCTAGATTTGTCAGAGCTTTTCTTCCAAGGAGCAAGCGTCTTTTAATTTCATAGCTCCAGGCACCATCTTCCATGACTTTGGAGCCCAAGAAAATAAAGTCTGTCACTGTTACCATTGTTTCCCCATCTATTTGCCATGAAGTGATGGGACCGGATGCCATGATCTGTGTTTTTTGAGGGTTGAGTTTTAAGCCAGCTTTGAGCAAGCTCCGGGAGTTGGTGATGGACAGGGAAGACTGGCATGTTGCACTCCATGGGGGTCCCAAAGAGTTGGACACAACTGAGCGAGTGAACTGAAGGCAGCTTTTCCACTCTCCTGTTTCACTTTCATCAGGAAGCTCTTTAGTTCCTCTTTGCTTTCTGCCACAAGTGTGGTGTCATCTGCATATCTGAGGTTATTGATATTTCTCCCAGCAATCTTGATTCCAGCTTGTGCTTCAAAATGCCCAGAATTTTGCATGATGTACTCTGCACATAAGTTAAATAAGCAGGTGACCATATATAGCCTTGATGTACTCCTTTCCCAACTTGGAACCAGTCCATTGTTCCATGTCCAGTTCTAATTGTTGCTTCTTGACTTGCATACAGATTTCTCAGGAGGCAGGTAAGGTAGACTGGTATTCTCATCTCTTTAACAATTTTCCACAGTTTGTTGTGATCCACACTGTCAAAGGCTTTAGCCTAGTCAATGAAGCAGAAGTAGATGTTTTTCTAGAACTCTCTTGCTTTTCCTATGATCCAGTCGATGTTGGCAACTTGATCTCTGGTTCCTCTGCCTTTTCTAAATCCAGCTTGAACATCTGGAAGTTCTTGGTTCATGAGCTGTTGAAGCTGGCTTGGAGAATTTTAGCACTACTTTGCTAGCGTGTGAGATGTGTGCGATTGTGTGGTAGTTTGACCATTCTTTGGCATTGCCTTTCTTTGCGACTGGAATGAAAACTGACCTGTTCCAGTACAGTGGCCACTGCTGAGTTTTCCAAATTTGCTGGCATATTGAGTGCAGCACTTCCACAGCATCATCTTTGAGTATTTAAAATAGCTCAGCTGGAATTCTGTCACCTCCACAAGCTTTGTTCGTAGTGATGCTTCCTAAAGCCCACTTGACTCTGCACCCCAGAATGTCTGGCTCCAGGTGAGTGATCACACCATTGTGGTTATCTGAGTCATGAAGATCTTTTTTTGTACAGTTCTTCTGTATATTCTTGCCACCTCTTCTTAACATCTTCTGCTTCTGTTAGGTCCATACTGTTTCTGTTCTTTATTGAGCCCATCTTTGTATGAAATGTTTCCTTGGTATCTCTAATTTTCTTGAAGAGATCTCGTCTTTTCCATTCATATTTTCCTCATTTCTTTTATTGATCACCGATGAAGGATTTCTCATCTTTCCTTGCTATTCTCTCAAACTCTGCATTCAGATGGGTATGTCTTTCCTTTTCTCCTTTGCCTTTTGCTTCTTTTCTCAGTTATTTGTAAGGCCTCCTCAGAACCATTTTGCCTTTTGCATTTCTTTTTCTTGGGAATGGTCTTGGTCACTGCCTCCTGTACAGTGTTAGGAACCTCTGTTCATAGTTGTTCAGGCACTCTATCAGATCTAATCCCTTGAATCTATTTGTCACTGTTACTGTATAATCATAAGGGATTTGATTTAGGTCGTACCTGAATGGCCTAGTGGTTTTCACTACTTTCTTCAATTTAAGTCTTAATTTTAGCTCCCAAGACAGGTCAAGGGTCGTCAAACTGGACGTTAGCAACATGGGCCTTGCAACACAAGGATACCAACAGGGCAAAGATGGGAAATGTCCCCAGCTCAACCTGTAAACCAATGAAAACCTAAACATTTGAACTAGGTTTTTCTTAGAACTTGACAGACCCTGAAATTCTTATTGAAGACTGAAGGGCCAAGAAGAGCTACTACAACCTGGAAGAAGGATGCCCAGGCTCCCTCTGCAGCCGGATTAGGACATCGGCTTGTGGCAGGGCTGGAAGGGAGGACCGGAGCCCACTCACGTGGACTGGAAGAGGGGACTGAGGTGGGGCTGGCAGCTCCAGTCTTAAGACTTAAAAAGCACAGATAAAGGAAAAGGCAGATAATTCTGGCCATGGTAAAATTAAAAACCTAAAAGGACACCTGAACAAACGGAGAAGGCAAATGCAACCCGCGGAACCGATGAGCCCACTGTAACCGAACGTCATTTCTGCCCACTCAGACTCAGGCCGACAGCCCCTTCACGGAAGAGGAAGGCCCGAGGCAGAGGCTGCCACGCCCACCCTCGCGCCCCCTACTCCTGTGCGCGCATCACTGCTCTCACCCGCTGGGCGTCAGTCGGGAGGGCGTGCCTTCGCTCATTCTGGGGGGCAGGGCCGCAAGGTGTCCAGCCCACGCCCTTCCACCCCCAGGCTCCCATTCGTCAGCGCCTAGTACACGGTGGCGGCAAGAAGCGCCCAGACTCATTTGGGAAGCACCGTCCTCCACGTCCCTCGGGGCTAGTGGGCTCAGTGGACAGTAGGCTGAGAATGCACTGAAATTAGCCCAGCCTTAATGGCCACCAGGCTGCCAGCTGCTCAGAGGCTCCGAAACTGGCCTTCCTGGTGTCCACCTGTAACCCTTGAGGACTCAGACACAGCGGGGAAGAAGGCTGAGGCCTTGGGGCTGCCAGCCTGGGGAAGGGCCCTTGGGAGTGGGGCTCGGAGATCCAGAGGCCACGGCAGTGAGAAGGCCGGGAGCACACATCTGACCCTGTGGGGGCCCTCGCTGCTCTGCTCTTTGGGAAGGCCTCCTATGCATGGGGCTGGGACACAGGCCCCTGCAGCTGGGTGCCCTGGACACCTGCTGGCCACTGGACTGAGCACTAGGCTTCCTGCATCCCTGGGTGCCCTCAGATTCTGCTGTGCTCTGCCTGGCTAGCCCCCAGAAGCCCGTCGAGAGCCAGCAAGCTCCCCACCCTTGCAGTGGTGGGCAGGCCCTCCGGTGGCCAGTGGGGATGGGCAGGACACACCTGGATGATCTTCTCCGGAATGTTGGAGACTGTGAAGCCATAGAGCCTCACGCGCTCGGGGAAGATGCTGGACAGGATCCTGCGGTCCAGCTGGAAGGCGATCTCCCCCACCAGCCTCTCCCAGGCCAGCTGCTTTGATTCTGGGGACAACAGGGGTGGACAGAGTGATCAGTGGGTGTGGCCAGCAGCCCAGGGGGTGCCTGGGAGGTCTCCATGGGCAGCAGAGGGGACCCCAGCCTCTCGCTGACCTCGAGAGCTGTTGGGGAACTTGCTGCTCTTGCGGTGGGCTAGCTTCCGCTCCAACTCCAGGACGCTTTTCCGAGACTGCTCTGGGCCGTGTGGACCACGGGTGTCGGTGACTGAAGCCGGGGAGGATGAGGTTCGCGGTGGGGAGCAGGGGTTGCGTGGAGGGGAGTGGGGGGTGGGCGAAGGCCGGGATGGGGAGTGGTGCGTTCGGGCAGAGGGGTGCGGCGTGCTTGACGGGGTATAGCTGGTGGTCACTGGGGGGGTGGGGGTGGGGGCAGAGGTGAGGATGGCCATGTTGGAAGCAGTCAAGACGGGGACAGAGGCAGGGACCACTTGTCCCTGGGGGCCGCCAGGCTGTGCCTGGGCATCTGAGGTGCCATAGGAGAAGGCTGTCACGGGGCCTGGAGTGCCCAGGGCACCAAAAGGGGTGGAGGTCTGGATGGGTGCACCCACAAATGTCATGCCAAGGGGCTCCGGCTCCTGGGTTGGCTGGGGGTGCTCAGTGGAGAGTGGGACTAGTGATGTGCGGGAGGGGCAGAAAGGAGAGGAGGCAGATTAGAGCCAGGCAGGTCCAGGGACTAGCCGGGGAGGGCCCACCAGGGCCCACCCCCCAGCCCCGCATCTGTTACCTTTGGAGGTGGCAGAAGGTCCCCTGTCAGCCGAGGGGTGGGGTCCCGGGGGATATCCTAGGAGCGGCTCTGCCAGCCGCACCCGTGGGGCCTCCGACAGCACCAGATTGTTCATGGGGTTGGCCAGAATGTTCTGAGAGACACCTAGAGGGGTGGCCATGGAGGTGAGCAGGGGGCTGCTCAGGGAGAGGACCCCCGAGCCTGTCATAGGGGACATCAGGGGGCCGTTCTGAGACACAGCTAGGGGGCCCACCAGGGGGCTTCCTGGAGTCAGGGGGCCGGTGGAGGGCAGGCCCAGGGAGCTGGCTGGTGTGCCCCCTGGGGGCACTGCCCCAGGGCCCGCCAGGGGGCTGCTGGGCGTCAGGGAGCCGGTGGAGGGCAGGCCCACGGAGCTGGTTGGTGTGCCCACTTGGGGCACTACCAGGGGGCTGGCCAGGTGGCTGGTGAGTGGGCTGCTCTGGGAGATGGGCCCTGGGCCGGGCAGCAGCGTGTTGAGAGGGCCTGCCAGGGGGCTCACGATGGGGCCTGCCATGGGGCTGGGCTGTGGGCTGTTTAGCACGTCGGCCAGGGGTGCCAGAGCCACAATCCCCACTTCTTCCAGGATGGGTTCGTTTGCTGCTGCCGGGGACGGGGGCAGGAAGACACCTGGGGGACACAGAGAAAGCACTGAGACACCAGGCTCTCTCCCACTGTGGCAGGGCCTGGACCACGAGGCCCATCTGTCTCCGACGAGCCGACCAACTCTCTCTGAGCCTCCCCTCTAGGTGGATCCCACGCGAGGATCTGGCTCCTCGTCTCTATCCTCTGAGGGCACCTGCTTCCTCCCAGGATCACCTCCCTAAACACCTGCCCCCGCCACCAGGACCTTCCACGCTACCTGCCCCTCAGACAGGCCACTGCCCTGAGCTGCTGACCCCTCGCTGAAGAGGGGACGGTCTGAACACACAGGTGCCCAAGTTGACCCCTCTGTGCCCTGGTGGGGAGAGGTGGGCTCGGGCCTCCTGACCACTGTCCTCCTAAGGACAGCCGAAGCTCATGACATGAGGGACCATCAGGGGGCCGGAGCTTGAAGTGGCTGGAACCCAGGGTGTGCCTGGCCCCTGCCTACCCGCAGGGGATGCGGCTGCAGGAGGACCTGCTGTGCCCACCCCAGCATGCGGTCTGGGGGCCTGTTTGCCCCTGGTTCCTGAGGAGACTGCCTCAGAATGGCCAAGTGACAGCTGTTGGAAGGAGAAGTCACCTAGGGAGGGCGTGGGAAAGGAGTCTGTGAGTGTGCAGTTTGATGGAAGCTTCCACGTTATAAAAATAAAAGCAGAACATGCTTATGATAGGGAAAGAATGGAAATACAGAAGAGTCAAAAAGCGATGAACACCACTGGTTGACCTGTCACCCTGCAGTGTGTTGTATTGCAAAGCTCTGTTTGCGTGGCCTTGAAGACGTCTCCAGGTGGTTATGCGGGTCAGGGGCTGGCAGACCCCTTTGTAAGGAGCTATGAAGACCTTCTCCATGTGTCTGTATGGGTCAGGGGCTGGAAGAACCCTCCATGAGGAGCTGTCCAAAGACCTCCAGCCTTCCTGGCCACTCCTGCTGCAGCTTCTCAGCTCTGTCATGGCTGCTTGAAAGCAGCCACAGGCAACGTGGAAACAAATGGACATGGATGCACGATGGCAAAAATTCATGCATGCCTAATATTTGAATTCACGGACTTCTATGTTGTGAAATAGTCCTCTCCTTTGATTTTTCTCTCAGCCATTTAAAAAAAGGTGAAGCCAGCTGTTCCTGGCTCCCAGGCCATGCACACACGTGCAGTGACTCTATGTCCCTGTGTCCTTATGTGCCCCGCCTCTGGGAGACACTCCCTCCAGGTGGGTCATTCTTGGAAAACAGTGCTTATTGTGGCCACGTTGGTTTCCATCTTGTGTACATGCCATTATTTATCGAGCCAATTACACTTGGGGGATTCTATTGATTCCAGTTTTCCCAGCAACAAAAATGCTACTATATAAATCTTTGTTATTTTCTCCCCCCTGAAAACAGACATTTTACAGTTTCTCAATGCACACTGCCGAGCCCCTCTGCTTTAAGATCCCTTAGACCATCTGATGTTCCCTTCGAAGTCCCAGGTGTGGTACATTGGTGCTACACTACCAGGATGTCCAGCCAAATATTTTAAGTTTTGTTATTTTTTCCAAACAAATACATTAAAATTTCAGAATCAGTCTTTGATGATTTCTTGTTTTGACTTTTTGGGATTTTTGCGTTAGGATTGAGGAGACAGTAAAGCCTGTGGCCTGAAGGGCAGAGCCCATGGGGAGGAAGTGTGTGAGGGACTGGGCAGTGGTGGGGCAGAGGTGATAGGGCACGGACATCCGAGCTGAGTGTCCGTCCTCCTCAGCCTGTCTCCTCTTCCAGGAGCCTGGGGTCTGGATGACTCAGGCAGCATCTCCAGGACTCGGGAGAGAAGACAGTCTCTGCACAGTCAGTCCTCATGGTCTCTGAGGCCATCTCACTGATGCCCCCACCACACCCTTGCTTCTGTCTTTGTGTTGGCTGGTCCCATTGCAATCTGCCTGCAATGCAGGAGACCTGGGTTTGATTCCTGGGTTGGGAAGATCCTCTGGAGAAGGAAATGTGTACCTAATCCAGTATTCTGGCCTGGAGAATTCCATGGACTGTATAGTCTATGGGGTCGTAAAGAGTTGGACATGACTGAGCAACTTTCACTCACTCATTTCTGCCTGGACTGCTCTTCCTGTGTGCCTGGTTGGCCCTGCACTGCCACTCATCCCTCACGTGAGACCTTCTCAGGGAGGTCTTCCATCCGGAATTGCCAGGTTCCTTCAGGCCACCTGCTCCTTCCCCTCTCCTCGATGACTTCCTTCTTGGCACTTATCTTGCTCTAAGACACTCTGCATCGACTTACTGGTTTGTCCCGGTTCTCTAAATTAGCATGGAAGCTCCATGAAGGCAGGGCTTTGTCTGTGTGCTGCTGTTTCCCTGTGCCTGGAATAGTGCTTGGGCCACAGGAAGTGTTCAATAAATATGAAGAATATGATTATATATGAGCACAGATAAAACCTCAGATTTAAAAAAAGGTCAGTCTAGAAAGTGAGAGGATGGAAAAATATAGTCCATGCAAATGGGAAGCTAAAGAAAGCTGGAGTAGCAATCCTCATATCAGAAAAAATAGACCTTAAAATAAAGAATATTACAAGAGATAAGGAAGGACACTACATAATGATCAAGGTATCAATTCAAGAGCAAGACATAACAATTGTAAATAACTATATACCCAGCATAGGAGCACCTCAATACATAAGACAAACACTAACAGACATAAAAGGAGAAATTGACAGTAACACAAGAATAGCAGGAGGCTTTAACACCCCTCTCACACCAATGGACAGATCATCAAAACAGAAAATTAATAAGGAAACACAAGTCTTGAATGATACATTAGATGCAACGGATCTCATTGACATCTTCAGGACACTGGATCCAAATGCAGAAGAATACACCTTCTTCTCAAGTGCACACGGAACATTCTCCAGGATAGACCACATCTTGGGTTACAAATCCAACCTCAGTAAATTTAAGAACATTGAAATCATATTAAGCACCTTCCCCAACCACAAGGCTATGAGACTAGATATCAATTACAAGAAAAACACTGTAAGAAACACAAATACATGGAGATTAAACAACACATTTCTAAATAACCAACAGGTTACTGAAGAAGTCAAAAGGGAAATAAAAAAAATTTCTAGAAACAAATGACAATGAAAACACAACAATTCAAAACTTATGGGATTGAGTTACTGTCAATTTCTCCTTTTATGTCTGTTAGTGTTTGTCTTATGTACTGAGGTGCTCCTTATGTACTGAACTGTAGCAAAAGCAGTTCTAAGAGGAAAGTTTATAGCAATACAATCCTACCTCAAGAAACAAGAAAAACATCGAATACACAACCTAACTTTACACCTAAAACAACTGGAAAAAGAAGAGGAAGCACAACAACAACAAAACCCAAATTAGTAGAAGGACAGACATTATAAAGATATGAGCAGAAATAAATGAAAAAGAAATGAAGGAAACAATAGTAAAGATAAAGCTAAAAGCTGGTTCTTTGAGAAGATAAACAAAATTGACAAATGTTTAGCCAGATTCATCAAGAAAAAAAGAGAGAAGGAAAAAATCAACAAAATTAAAAATGAAAAAGGAGAGGTTACAAAAGACAATGCAGAAATACAAAGGATTATAAGAGGCTATTATGAACAACTGTATGGCAATAAAATGGATAACATGGAAGAAATGGACAGATTCTTAGAAAAGTTCAATCTTTCAAGACTGAACCAAGAAGAAATAGAAATTACGAACAACCCAATTACAAGCACTGAAATTGAAGCTGTGATAAAAAATCTCCCCCAAAACAAAAGCCCAGGACCAGATGGCTTCACAGGAGAATTCTGTCAAACATTTAGAGAAGAGCTAATGCCTATCCTTCTAAAACTGTTTCCAAAAATTGCAGAGGAAGGAACACTTCCAAACTCATTCTACAAGGCCGCCATCACTCTGATACCGAAACCAGACAAAGACAATACAAAAAAAGAAAACTACAGGCCAATATCACTGATGAACATAGATGCAAAAATCCTCAAGAAACTTTTAGCAAACAGAATTCAGCAACACATCAAAAAGCCCAAACACCGTGATCAAGTTGGGTTTATTCCAGGAATGCAAGGATTCTTCAATATACACAAATCAATCAATGTGATAGATCATATTAACAAATTAAAAGATAAAATTCATATGATAATCTCAATAGATGCAAAAGAAGCCTTTGACAAAATTCAGCACCCATTTGTGATTAAAACTCTTCAAAAAATGGGCATAGAAAGAATTTACTTCAACATAGTAAAGGCCGTATATGATAAGCCTACAGCAAACATTATTCTCAATGGTGAAAAACTGAAAGCATTCCCCCTAAGATCAGGAACAAGACAAGAGTGTCCACTTTCACCACTATTATTCAATACAGCTTTGGAAGTCCTAGCTACAGCAATCAGAAAAGAAAAAGAAATAAAAGGAATCCAGATTGGAAAAGAAGTAGTAAAGCTCTTAGTGTTTGCAGATGACATGATACTGTACAGAGAAAACACTAAAGATAGTACCAGAAAATTACTAGAGCTAATCAGTGAATTTTGCAAAGTTGCAGGATACAAAATCAATTCACAGAAATCACTTGCATTTCTATATACTAACAATGAAAAATCAGAAAGAGAAATTAAGGAATCAATCTCATTCATCAGCAACAAAAAGAATTAAATTTCTAGGAATAAACTTACCTAAGGAGACAAAAGAACTGTACATAGAAAATTATGACACTGATGAAAGAAATCAAAGACAACATAAACAGATGGAGAGATAGTCCATGTTCCTGGGTAGCAAAAATCAATATTTTGAAAATGACTATTCTACAAATTCAATGTGATCCCTATCAAATTACCAATGGCATTTTTCAGAGAACTAGAACAAAAAATTTCTCAGTTTATATGGAAATACAAAAGACCCAGAATAGCCAAAGCAGTCTTGAGAAAGAAGAATGGAGCTGGAAGAAGCAATCTTCCTGACTTCAGATTATACTACAAAGTTACAGTCATCAAGACAGTATGGTACTGGCACAAAAACAGAAATATAGACCAATGGAACAAGATAGAAAGCCCAGAAATAAACCCACGCACCTATGGGTACCTTATTTTTGATAAAGGAAGCAAGACAGCCTCTTCAATAAATAGTGCTGGGAAAACTGGACAGCTACATGTAAAATAATGAAATTAGAACACTTCCTAACACCATACACAAAGAAAAACTCAAAATGGATTAAAGACCTAAATATAAGACCAGAAATGACAAAACTCTAGAGGAAAAAAAGGCAGAACACCCAATGACATAAATCAAAGCAAGATCCTCTATGACCTACCTCCTAGAGTAATGGAAACAAAAACAAAAGTAAATAAGTGAGACTTGATTAAACTTAAAAGCTTTTGCACAGCAAAGGAAACTATAAGCAAGGTGAAAAGACAGCCCTCGGAATAGGAGAAAGTAAAAGCAAATGAAACAACTGATAAAGGATTAATTTCCAAAATACACAAGCAGCTCATACAACTCAATGCCAGAAAAACAAACAACCCAATGAAAAGATGGGAAGAAGACCTAAACAGACATTTCTCCAAAGAAGACATACAGATGGCTAACAAACACATGAAAACATGCTCAACATTGCTCTTTATTAGAGAAATGCAAATCAAAACTACATTGAGATATGACCTCACACCACTCAGAACAGCGATCATCAAAAAGTCTACAAGCAATAAATGCTGGAGAGGGTGTGGAGAAAAGGGAAACACTCTTGCACTGTTGGTGGGAATGTAAATTGATACAGCCAGTATGAAAGATTGTATGGAGATTATTTAAAAAACTAAGAATGAAGCCACTATATCACCCAGCAATCCCACTCCTAGGCATAGACCCTGAGGAAACCAAACCTGAAAAAGACACAGGTATCCCACTGTTCACTGCAGCACTATTACAATAGCTAGAACATGGAAGCAACCTAGATGTCCATTGACAGATGAATGGAGAAAGAAGTTGTGGTACATATACACAATGGAATATTACTCAGCCATAAAGAGGAATGCATCTGAGTCAGTTCTGATGAGGTGGATGAACCTAGAACATATACAGAGTGAAGTGAGTCAGAAAGAGAAAGATAAATATCATATTCTAACATATATATATGGAATCTAGAAGAATGGTACTGAAGAATTTACTTACAGAGCAACAGTGGAGAAACAGACAAAGAGAATAGACTTATGGACATCGGAAGACAAGAGGGTGAGATGTATGGAAAGAGTAACATGGAAACTTACATTATCATACATAAAATAGCCAATGGGAATTTGCTGCAGGAAATTTGCTCAGGAAAACTCAAACAGGGGCTCTGTATCAACCTAGAGGGGTGGGATGGGGAGGGAGATGGGAGGGAGGTTCAAAAGGGAGGGGATATATGTATACCTATGGCTCATTCAGGTTGACGTTTGACAGAAAACAACAAAATTCTGTAAAGCAATTATCCTTCAATAAAAAAAATTAAAAAGAAAAAAAAAGGGTCAGTCTAGGAATTGTCCACAGAATGACCCTATAAACTGTGACCCCTGTGACAGCCATGTGAGATCCCAAACTCAGTCAGTTAACAGGTAACTACCTGAAGGAGTTGTGTGGTCCTTAGAATACAGAGTGCAAGATTCATCAGCAGGTCTACAAAAGTCAATTGTATTTCCATATACTGTCAATGAATAATCCAGAAGTAAAATTAAGACAATAGCATCAAAAAGAGTAAAATATTTGGGAATAAATTTAACAAAAGATATGCAAAACTTTTGCTCTGAAAACTATAAACATTATTGACAGAAATGAAAGAAACTGTAAATAAATGGAAAATATCCTGTGTTTATGGATTGGAAGACTTAATATTGTGAAGATAGCATATACTCCCCTAGTTGATTTACAGATTCAATGAACTCCCTATTAGAGCAATAAAAGAAACAATAAGTTGGATTTCATCAAAATTAAAAGCTTTTGTGTTTCAAAGCACACTATCAAGAAACTGAAAAGACAAAATGGGAGAAAATATTTCTAAATCATATATTTGATAAGGGACTTATATCCAGATTATATAAAGAACTCTTACAACTCAATAATAAAACCAAATAGTCCAGTTTTAAAAATGGACCAAAGATCTGAACAGGCATTTCTCAAGGATGATATAAAAATGGCCAATAAATATATGAAAAGTTGCTCAACCTCATTAGTCATCAGGGAAATGCAAATTAACATCAGAATGATATACCACTTCAAAACCCACTAAGATGGCTATAATCAAAAAGTCAGAGAGTAAGTATTGGCAGAATGTGGAAGAAAAGAAATGCTCCTACATTGCTGGTAGCTTATGTAAAATCATGCCGCTCCACTGGAAAACAAGCTGGCAGTTCCTCAGAGCTAAACACAGAGCTATATAGGACACAGGAAATTCATGCCCGGCTACATAATCAAGAGAAATGGAAACATATATGCACACAAAAACTTGTACATGAAGGCTTACAGCATCATTATTAATAATAGCAAAAGGAGGAAACAAAAGTCCATGAACTGATGAATAGATAAATGAATTGGTACATCCACTAATGGAATATTGCTGCTAAGTCACTTCAGTCGTGTCCGACTCTGTGCGACCCCAGAGACGGCAGCCCACCAGGCTCCCCCATCCCTGGGATTCTCCAGGCAAGAACACTGGAGTGGGTTGCCATTTCCTTCTCCAATGCATAAAAGTGAAAAGTGAAAGTGAAGTCGCTCAGTCATGTCCACTCCTAGCGACCCCATGGACTGCAGCCCACCAGGCTCCTCCATCCATGGGATTTTCCGGGCAAGAGTACTGGAGTGGGGTGCCATTGCCTTCTCCTAATGGAATATTATTCATCCATAAAAACAACCTCCCCCATCCCCCACCTAGAAGTACTGATTCATGCTATAACATGGATAAACCTTGAAAACATTATGCTAAATGAAAGGAACCAGCCATAAAAGCCACTTATATATGAATCCACTTATATGGAATGTCCAGAACAAACAAATCCATAATAGCAGAGAGTAAATTAGTGGTTGCTTAGAGCTGAGGAGGATTGAGTGGTAGGAATGTGATTGCTAAAGGATTTATTTTTGGGATAATGAAAGAGTTCTAAAACTGATTATGGTGGTGTTTGTATATATCTGTGCATATATCAAAAAATGTTAAATTGTACACTTTAAATGGGTGAATTGTATGGTATGTATGTGAATTATATCTTTTCTTTGTTTATTGGCCTTGCCTTGTGGCATGAGAATCTTAGTTCCCTGACCAGGGATTGAACCTGTGCCCCCAGCATTGGAAATACTAAGTCTTAACCATTGGACCACCAAGGAAGTCCAGTGAATTATATTTTAATAAAATTGTTATTAAGAGATACCTGAAGTAACAGGCAAACTTGGCCTTGGAGTACAAAATGAAGCAGGGCAAAGGTTAACAGAATTTTGCCAAGATTATGCACTGGTCATAGCAAACACCCTCTTCCAACAACGCAAGGGATGACCCTACACATGGACATCAGATGGTCAATACTGAGATCAGATTGATTATATTCTTTGCAGCCAAAGATGGAGAAGCTCTATACAGTCAGCAAAAACAGGAGCTGACTGTGGCTCAGATCACAAACTCCTTATTGCCAATTCAGACTCAAATTGAAGAAAGTAGGGAAAACCACTAGACCATTCAGATATGACCTAAATCAAATCCCTTACAGTGGAAGTGAGAAGTAGATTCAATGGATTAGATCTGACAGACAGAGTGCCTGAAGAACTATGGACAGAGGTTCGTGACATTGTATAGGAGGCAGTGATCAAGACTATGCTCAAGAAAAAGAAATACAAAAAGGCAAAATAGTTATCTGAGGAGGCCTTACAAATAGCTGAGAAAAGAAGAGAAGTGAAAGGCAAAGGAGAAAAGGAAAGATAGACCCATCTGAATGCAGAGTTCCAAAGAATAGTAGGGAGAGATGAAAAACCCTTCTCTAGTGATCAATGCAAAGAAATAGAAAAAACAATAAAGTTGGAAAGACTAGAGATCTCTTCAAGAAAATTAGAGATACCAAGGGAACATTTCATGCAGAGATGGGCTCGATAAAGGACAGAAATGGTATGGACCTGACAGAAGCAGAAGATATTAAGAAGAGGTGGCAAGAATACACAGAAGAACTGTACAAAATAGATCTTCATGACCCAGATAATCACGATGGTGTGATCACTCACCTAGAGCCAGACATCCTGGAATGCGAAGTCAAGTGGGCCTTAGGAAGCATCACCACAAAGTTAGTGCAGGTGATGGAATTTCAGTTGAGCTATTTCAAGTCCTGACAGATGATGCTCTGAAAGTGCTGCACTCAATATGCCAGCAAATTTGGAAAACTCAGCAGTGGCTACAAGACTGGAAAAGGTCAGTTTTCATTCCAATCCCAAAGAAAGACAATGCCAAAGAATGCTCAAACTACTGCACAATTGCACTTATCTCACACACTAGTAAATAATGCTCAAAATTCTCCAAGTGAGGCTTCAACAATACATGAACCAAACACTTCCAGATGTTCAAGCTGGGCTTAGAAGAGGCAGAGGAACCAGAGATCAAATTGCCAACATCTGTCAGATCATAGAAAAAGCAAGAGAGTTCCAGAAAACTATCTACTTCTGCTTCATTGACTATGCCAAAGTCTTTGACTGTATGGATCATAACAAACTGTGGAACATTCTTAAAGAGATGGGAATACCAGACCACCTTACCTGCCTCTTGAGACATCTGTATGTCAGGAAGCGACAATTAGAACTGGACATGGAACAATGGACTAGTTCCAAATTGGGAAAGGAGTATGTCAGGGTTGTATATTGTCACCCTGCTTATTTAACTTATATGCAGAGTGAGTGAGTGAACGTTGCTCAGTTGTGTCAGACTCTTTGTGATCCCATGGACTATGCAGTCCATGGAATTTTCCAGGCCAGAATACTGGAGTGGGTAGCCTTTCCCTTCTCCAGGGGATCTTCCCAACCCAGGGATCAAACCCAGGTTTCCCGAATTGCAGGTGGATTCTTTACCAGCTGAGCCACAAGGGAAGCCCTATATGCAGAGTACATCATTTGAAATGCCTGGCTTGATGAAGCACAAACTAGAATCAAGATTGCTGGGAGAAATATCAATAACCTCGGATATGCAAATGAGACCACCCTTATGGCAGAAAGTGGAGAACTGAAGAGACTCTTGACGAAAGTGAAAGAGGAGAGTGAAAAAACTGGCTTAAAACTCAACATTCAAAAAATGAAGATCATGGAGAAGTCTCTTGAGAGTTCCTTGGACAGCAAGGAGATCCAACCAGTCCATCCTAAAGGAAATCAGTCCTGAATATTCATTGGAAGGACTAAAGCTGAAGCTGAAGCTTTAATACTTTGGCCCCCCGATGGGAAGAACTGACTCCTTGGAAAAGACCATGATGCTGGGAAAGACTGAAGGCAGGAGAAGGGGATGACAGAGGATGAGAACAGACATGAGTCTGAGCAAGCTCTGGGAGTTGGTGATGGACAGGGAAGCCCAGTGTGCTGCAGTCCATGGGGTAGCAAAGAGTCAGACACGACTGAGCCACTGAACTGAACTGAAAATTGTTATTAACAAAAAGACTCATTGAAGGCATTTAGGGTTGCAGTGAAGACACTATCAAGGTTCAGGGGCCAGTTAAGTGCATCCCTGGATGGCACTGCACGTTGTGTTGGTACAGCTCCTGGGGGAGTGTGTGTCCACTGCTTGGAGCCAAGAATGTTGTAGCCTCAGTCGTGGACACACTGTCCACAGGTTTTTGACCCATAAAGGTCAGCAATGAGAATCTCAGGATCAGCCTGTTGAAATTTTGGCTGAGGGGTGGGGACACTTGAAAGCACAGAGTCCTCACCACTGGACCACAGGGGAATTCCCATCAACAGGACTGTCCTGAGCCAACAGTGTCCTAGATCCCAGATTAAGCCTTGGTTTAAGGGATTTCAGTCCTATAGTTTTGTATTCTCAAGCAAAATGTGCAGGTGATTGTTTTAACCTTATTATAATTTATGTTTCACTGATTAAGATTTGTGAGTTGAAATGTTCCTAGGTACTTTACTACATGTTTTTATTGTTGTTTAGTTAATTCATATCTGATTCTTTTGCAGTTCCACAGACTATAGCCTGCCATGCTCCTCTGTCCATGGGATTTCCCAGGCAAGAATACTGGA
This sequence comes from Redunca redunca, assembly GCA_006410935.1. NCBI lineage: Eukaryota > Metazoa > Chordata > Mammalia > Artiodactyla > Bovidae > Redunca > Redunca redunca. The sequence continues at coordinate 284,552 of SJYQ01093040.1, forward strand.
GTGTGTTGCTATTTCCTTCTTCAGGGGATCTTCCTGACCCAGGGATCGAAGACACATCTGCATTTGGCAGGTGGGTTCTTTACTGCGGAGCCACCAGGGAAGTCCCATGTTACTACATACCGTGTTAGAAACTTAAAGAGAGCTTAGATTCACTGCACTTATTTATTTTATACATAAGAATTGTTTAGGGTTCAGGAAGCTTTGTTACATCGAACAATTAAAGTTTGTCTTTAAAGCAAAATGTCTTATATTTACCAATGAAGTTTACAGTGTTTTAACTGTTTCCTACTCGGGTCTCCTGCCCCTCATTGCGTCGGTCAGCACGTGCCCGCCATATGGTCCTGCCCTTGGACAAGCCCAAGCGTCTTCCCCCCGGCCATTGCTCCGGGGCCTGCCCACCGCCCAGGGCCTCAGCGGCCGCGGAACCCTGCCTCCCGCACGAGAATGCCGGCCCACACCTGGGTAAGGGGGACCCGGCCACCGAGGCCCCAGTCCTCGTGGGGACGGAGACGTGGGACAGTCGAGGTAGCGCCCTGAGAGGGTTGGGCGCCATGGTGGGCCTTGACGGGGCGGGGCGCGAGCGTAGGGGCGGAGCCAGACCAAGGGGCCCCGCTCAAGGGGCGAGGTATGTGGGCGGAGCTAGCGTCCCGGGGCTGCCCTGGGGGCGGGGCCAGAGGGTCTAGCGGGGAAGGTGTTGCTTAAGGGCCAACCAAGCAGTGAGCAAAGGCTGCCAGAGCCAAGGTTTAGAGGGTCAGCAGGCGGGAGGATGAAAGAGAGCAGGGTGTTGACAGATCCTGAGAGGCGGCGGGTTCTGAGGTGGGTGCAGAGGTCCCGAAAGGAAGGCAAGGGCTGAGGGTGGGCTGGGGTCCTGAGAGGGGTCGGGGGAGGGGGTGTTCTGCGGGGTGNTGGGGATAGTATTAGGCCCGAGGTAGGAAATTGGGACTTGGGTGGGTCCTGGTGGGGGGACAACAAGAACACCTCCTAAGGTGAATGAGGAGGCCCTGACCTGGTGACAAGGTAAAGACCTTGGGTTAAGGAAAGCTCGGGACTAGGGGGAGGGGGATGGAGATTGTGTGGAGCAGGGCTGGTAAAAGGCCTTTTGAAAAGGGGGAAAGACTGCTACCTGCCTGAGGAAACTTCCATCAGCCTGCAGACCCCAAGGGAAGACAAGGGGCAGCAGGAGTGGGGGCCTGGGTGAGGACAGGCTTAGGTGAGGAAAGAGTGGGAAGTAGGGGAGGGTGCCCGGCAGAAAGAGCAACAGAAGCCCTCCTGCCCTGAGAGCCCATCCTAGCCTGACCACCTGCCCTGTCCTGACCACCTCTGTAAGGAGCAACCACTTTGGCGAGCAGTCACTGTTTTAGTGACTTGAGCCCTCAGTGTAGTCTTCTTCATTTCCTCTTTGCTCCAAATGCCCGGAATTTCCATCCATCTTCAGTCTTCGAGACATCCTGGCACAGTCCCTGAGCCCTCAGGAGCATGAGGCCCTGCAGTCTTAATCCCATCCTGGCTCACCTTCCACCTGCCACGTTCACAAGGCCAAGGCCTAAATCTCTTGGCCTTTCTTCCCTGTGAAGTTAACTCAGCCCATAGCCAATAGTTTACTGATTTCCTGTCACTCAGGTTGCCCAGTCTGCCCACAAAGTTGTACTTTCTGCCTTGCTTGCAAGATCCCTGCCAGCCTCTAGATCTCTAGTACCCTGGTCTCTTTATTTTCATCTATCTGATAGCCCAGCTGGTGCCCGCTTCCTTTTCTGATGTGCCCGAACTCTTGCTGAGAGGCCCTTAGCTTTGCCTGCCTGCTTTCCCGTGTCTGCTCTCCCCCACCCATCAAATACTGCTGGAGAAGGCTGGTGGCTGCTGCCTGTATAATCCATTATGCCAGCATCATCTGGGACCATTACACACCTCCCAGTTTCTCCATTCAGTTCCTTCTGCCATTTTCACTTCATTTCAGACTTTGCTCATCTTTTCTCTCCACCATTGGTCTCAGAGAATGAAAGTTTTACAGAGAAAATTAAAGCCATGGTTCTGGAGTTTCTTTAGCTTCCCACCTGGCATTTTCACGCCCCTTTCCTTCCTCCTTCCCTTCTCAGACAGAGGAAGAGATGTTCTTCCTTCAGTTAAGGCAGCTCTGCTCTAGAAAGTATCCCTTTTATCTTTCGTATCTTCCCTTTACACAGAAATAAACTCAGGTCTCTGCCGTCAGGAAAAGCAGCTCTGGACTCCAGGCCCCTCTCCAACTAGTGCCCTTCCAAACCCTATTTCATGAGCTAAGTGTCAACCATCTATTATCTCCATTTTCTCATTCACTCGTCACCTCACTTGGCGGGGCTTTCCTACTTACAATGGGGTTGAAGTCACTCTAGTCAAGGTTAATAATGCCAAACCATTAGTACTTTTCTTGCCTGACCTCTCAGGTAGCCTTTACTTTGTTGACAATTCTGTCCCCTTTGAAGCTGTCTTTTGGCATAATGGTGACATTATATCTTTGAGGTTTCCCTTGTCTGAATGCTCCTTTGCCGGCTTCTCTACCTGTCCTGACTCAAGACTTGTTCTCGCGACCTCTTCTTACTATTCCTCTGTCTTTGCAAATAGTCTCACCCCCTCTTGTGACTTCAGTTATCAACAACTCTTGGATCTTTTCTCTCTAGCCCTGACTTCTCCTTTGAGCCTCAGGCTCATATCTCCACTGCCTCCTAGATGCTCCAGGTGGGTGTCATTAGAATATCTTAGAGCAAAATACAACTTATTCTCTTCCCCCAAGACTGGACATCCTTCTCCCAGGCTCATCCTCATCAAGAGTACTAATGGAGGCTTTTATATAATATGTCAAAATAGTTAAAAGTTATCAATCAAGTGAACAAAATATTAAATTATGTTCTATCTGCTTACCTGAAAAATAAAGCTCTGTGACAACCTGGAAGTTCAGATTTGATAAGACTCTTGTACTCCCTGGGGTTCAGTGCCAGAATGAGGTGGCTTGGGGAGAGCCGCTCCCTGGCCCCTCTGGGCCTCATCCTACACCCCTTCTCTTCCACCTGGGCTCTGTCCTGCACCATGAGGGGCCTGGCACACATGCTGTGAGCACCCACAAGCCCAAGCTGACATCCTGTGTTCCTCCTAATGGGAGAAAGGTCAGAGGACTAGACTGGAGGGTTTAGGAGGTTGTGCTGTGCCCAAGAGTAAGGGCAGAGAAGAGTAAGCCCAGAAAGAGGAATCGAAGGTCAAGTTCATAAACCATATTGAGACTAAGAGCCTGACTCTGAGGAAGGCTAAGCACAAGGAATGGGCAGGGGGAACAGGCAGCGTGGGGAGGTGAGTGGCTGAAGGTCCACTGAGGCAGCTGCAGAGATCTGCCCCGGCTGCTGTGGGAGTGGAGGGCTCTGCGGTTCCAGGAAGTGATGCCCTCAGTCCCCTCAGCCACACAGACACATTCTGGACTCTCATCCCTCACATCTGAGCTGTTTATTTTCTTACTAAGTCACTTGAATCAGTCTCTCTCCACTGCTAGTTCACACCATCATCTTCTACGTGGATGACTCAAGAGCTGCAGTCTAATTGATTTCCCTACCTTACTCTAATCTCCCTTGACTCCATTTCCCCACAGCAGCGGGAATGGTCTTTCTGAAGCATAAATATTACTCCTTGTAGGAACCTGCCAGCATCTGCTCATTGCTTTTGGGAGCAAGTCCAAGCTCCTCAGTATGTCATTCACAGTCCTCAGCATCTGAGCCCTGCTGGCCTCTAACTGCATCAGCACCTCTCACTGACCCCAACCCCCTCAAGTACACTCACAAATGCAAGCAGTACACACACACCTCACACTAGCACACATAGCATAAACACACTCTAATACCCACACACCACACACTCATACACGTCCCACACTAAAACACACATTCACAAACACACTTACACATACTATTCTATTCTATCAAAGTATATGATTATCCACATACTATACACATAGCAACTCACAAGACACATGCCACACATACGCCACACATACTACACTCACACATTCACACACACACACCTTTTTTCATACTGTACAACACACACACCCAAGGCACACATGTTACACATTAGTCACTTACTCACCTATACCACACACTCCACACACACATCACATTATACACTCATGGGTCATATACACTAACATGACATTCACATGCTCACACACACCCCCCCCACTCCATACCCACACCCACACACTAAACACCATGCACACCACAGGCTTTAACCACACAATCTATTTCTTACTCCTGCAAACCTTTGGCCCAGGCCTTTGCACAGACAGTTCTTCCCTCTGAAATGTCCCTTTCCCCTTTCAGGGCTGGCTGTCTGGGCTTGTCACCAGAAATCTTTTCCTAACCCTCCAAGCTTGACCTTTCAGAGTGGGAGAGCAGAAGCGGTCCAAGAATTCTCTCAAGAACCAAACCTAAAAGGAGAAGGCTTGCTTGGTTAGCTTGGGAGTTGGGAATCACAGTCTAATTTCTTAAAGTGTTCAGTTCAGTTCAGTCACTCAGTTGTGTCTGACTCTTTGTTACCCCCAGGGACTGCAGCATGCCAGGCTTCCTGTCCATCACCAACCCTAGGAGCTTACTCAAACTCATGTCCATTGAGTCGGTGATGCCATCCAACCATCTCATCCTCTGTCGTCCCCTTCTCCTCCTGCCTTCAATCTTTCCCAGCATCAGGGTCTTTTCAAATGAGTCAGTTCTTCACATCAGGGGGCCAAAGTATTGGAGTTTCAGCTTCAGCATCAGTCCTTTCAATGAATATTTAGGACTGATTTCCTTTAGGATTGACTGGTTGGATCTTACCGTCCAAGGGGCTCTCAAGAGTCTTCTCCAACATCACAGTTCAAAAGCATTGATTCTTCCATGCTCAGCTTTCTTTATGGTCCAACTCACATCCATATGTGAACGTGACTACTAAGAAAACCATAACTTTGACTAGACGGACCTTTGATGGCAAAGTAATGTCTCTGCTTTTTAGTATGCTATCTAGGTTGGTCATAACTTTTCTTCCAATGAGCAAGCATCTTTTAATTTCATGGCTGCAGTCACCATCTGCAGTGATTTTGGAGCCCAAGAAAATAAAGTCTGTCTCTGTTTCCATTGTTTCCCCATCTATTTGCCATGAAATGATGGGACCAGATGCCATGATCTTAGTTTTCTGAATGTTGAATTTTAAGCCAACTTTTTCATTTTTCTCTTTCTCTTTCACCAAGAGGCTCTTTAGTTCTTTGCTTTCTGCCATAAGGGTGGTGTCATCTGTATATCTGAGTTATTGATATTTCTCCAGACAATCTTGATTCTAGTTTGTGCTTCATCCAGTCCAGTATTTCTCATGATGTACTCTGTTCAGTTCAGTTCGGTTCAGTCGCTCAGTCATGTTCGACTGTTTGCAACCCCATGAACCACAGCACACCAGGCCTCCCTGTCCATCACCAACTTCCGGAGTCCACCCAAACCCATGTCCATTGAGTTGGTGATGCCATCCAACCATCTCATCCTCTGTCATCCCCTTCTCCTCCTGTCGTCAATCTCTCCCAGCATCTGGGTCTTTTCCAATGAGTCAGTTCTTCGCATCAGGTGGCCAAAGTATTGGAGTTTCAGCTTCAACATCAGTCCTTCCAATGAACACCCAGTATATAAATTAAATAAGCAGGGTGACAATACACAGCCTTGACGTATTCCTTTCCCAATTTGGAACCAGTCTGTTGTTCCATATCCAGTTCTAACTTTTGCTTCTTGACCTGCATACAGATTTCTCAGGAGGCAGGTCCTGTGGTCTGGTATTTCCATCTCTTTAAGAATTTTCCACAGTTTGTTGTGATCCACACAGTCAAAGGCTTTGGCATAGTCAATAAAGCAGAAGTGGATGTTTTTTTGGAACTCTCTTGCTTTTTTGATAATCCAGTGCATGTTGGCAATTTGATCTCTGGTTCCTCTACCTTTTCTAAAACCAGCTTGAACATCTGGGAGTTCATGGTTCACATACTGTTGAAGCCTGGCTTGGAGAATTTTGAGCATTACTAACATGTGTTGCTACTGCTGCTAAGTCACTTCAGTCGTGTCCAACTCTGTGCGACCCCATGGACAGCAGCCCACCAGGCTCCCCGATCCTTGGGATTCTCCAGGCAAGAACGCTGGAGTGGGTTGCCAGTTTTTTCTCCAATGCATGAAAGTGGGAAGTGAAAGTGAAGTCGCTCAGTTGTGTCCGACTCCTAGCGACCCCATGGACGGCAGCCTACCAGGCTCCTCCATCCACGGCATTTTCCAGGCAAGAGTACTGGAGTGGGTTGCCATTGCCTTCTAGCATGTGAGATAAGTGCAGTTGTGCGGTAGTTTGAGCCTTCTTTGACATTGCCTTTCTTTGGGATTGTAATGAAAGGCAGGACTTTTCCAGTCCTGTGGCCACTACTGAGTTTGCCAAATTTGCTGGCATATTGAGTGCAGCACTTTCAGAGCATCATCTTTTAGGATTTGAGATAGCTCAGCTTGAATTCCCTCACCTCCACTAGCTTTGTTCATGGTGATGCTTTCTAAGGCCCACTTGACTTCACATTCCAGGATGTCTGGCTCTAGGTGAGTGATCACACCATCGTGATTATCTGGGTCATGAAGATCTTTTTTTGTATGGTTCTTCTGTATATTCTTGCCACCTCTTCTTAATATCTTCTGCTTCTGTTAGGTCCATACCGTTCCTGTCCTTTATTATGCCCATCTTTGCATGAAATGTTCCCTTGGTATCTCTAATTTTCTTGAAGAGATCTCTAGTTTTTCCCATTCTATTGAAGTGTAACATTTCTTAAATATTGTATCTCCCCGAGCATATCATTTTTGTTGCTCTGTCTGTTGTCTCAGAATCATGGAAGCAGACCTTTTCAGAGGAGAGAGAACTTTGTGCTTGTGACCAGTAAGGGAGGACTGTGAAGCCCAGTTTCAGATCACAGCCAGGCTGGGAGGTGGGAAACCCAGTGGGCAGAAAGCAGCGGGAGGCAGCTTCCAACTGGAACTGGACTGTAGGGGAAGGAGCCCAGACCTGAGGGGGAATAGCCTCAGGTCAAAAGGTCAAGTTCTTAATCAGAAGCATGCCTAGTTTAGAGTGAGCTGAGTTCCAGGGACTCCTTGGCTTGATTACTACTTCTGCTGCTGCTGCTGCCAAGTTGCTTCAGTTGTGTCCAACTCTGTGTGACCCCATAGACAACAGCCCACCAGGCTCCCCTGTCCCTGGGATTCTCCAGGCAAGAACACTGAAGTGGGTTGCCGTTTCTTTCTCCAATGGATGAAAGTGAAGTCTCTCAGTCATGTCCTACTCTTTGAGACCCCATGGACTGCAGCCTACCAGGCTCCTCCGTCCATGGGATTTTCCAGGCAAGAGTATTGGAGTGGGTTGCCATTGCCTTCTCCAGATTACCACTTCTAGTGGAGAGAAAAGCCCAGGTGGGCAGGCTGGCTGGAGGGCAGGGCCTGAACCAGACTAGGAGCTGAGATCGGGGAGGATGACCCAGCTGAAGGTATTCCTGGAACTCAGAAAGAGGAGGGTTATCAGTCCCAAGTGCCATGCAGCGACTTCCCTGGCAGTCCAGTGGTTAAGACTTTGCCTTCCAGTGCAGGGGACATGAGTTCGATTTTGATCCTTGGTCAGGGAGCTAATATCCCACATACCTCGCACGGCCAAAAAACCAAGTGGCACGCAGAGTTTGAGAAGGATGCGGAACCTAGAAAGCCACCTTTCTAGAACAGCGGAGTGTCAAGGTCCACTGCAGAGCTATAGAGCCTTAAATGGTAGAGACTGAAAGACCAGAGTCTTCTTTCAGTGAAGGGGGCTGGCCTCACACCTGTTGATGAGCGGAGTGGAGGTAGGGGCAGCAGGATGGCAAGGAGCAGGGCCTTTGATGGAGTGGGGTCTCCACAGGGGTGCGTGGGTGCCAAGTGTGGGTGCAGAAGTGCACCTGGGAAGGAGACACACAGCCTTCTCCAGGGCAGGAAGGACGTTGTAGACAGGGAGAGGATGTGGATATAACAAATGCGCAGGCGTTTCGTCAGCTCCTCACCAGCATGCTCTGACAGCCTATTGCCATGCCCTGGGAAGTTCTCTTTGATTGCTTCAATACCAGCCATTCTGTGCCCACAGCTTTCTGTTCTTCTGGTGCATCCCTTTTTGCCATCCCTACAGTCAACTGTGAAGCCTCTCTGGCTTCCTGGCCTCTGAACATCCTTCTGGCCCAGTCCCTAAGCTCCAGGCCTAGCCCTGAAGGTCATCACTTTAACTGCTTTTCTGCAAACACCTCTAACTTCTTTGCCAGTTTTTCTGTCTCACCCCGCTCTCAACATCCTCTCCAGCCCCAGAGGTGTCACGCATCAGTGATTTCCAACCTCAAGCCTCAGTTCTGGTTTCTCTACTTGGCTTTTGGACTCAGGTGGCTAGTTGCCTTCTGGTCACATCTGAGTGGAGAGGAATGGGGGAGAGGCCTGGGGTGCTGAGGGAGGGATGCGGGGGAGGGTGGAGGGGCGGGGTGGAGAAGCTGAGGGTGGGTGCTGTGTTGGATCCAGTGGGGCAGCATGTTTGGGTTTCAGGGCTGGAAAATTCAGTCTGTGGAGCTGCTTGCAAGTTCACCTGAGGGGAGGGTTCGGGCAAGGGTTCCTGCTGTCAGGAGAACGGGGCTGGCACCTAGTTTTGTCCTTTAATCTTGACTGTCCTGTGTCCTCACCACCCCCCACCAGGGGGCCTGCTGACCCTATGTTTGTTGCTGTCTACACCCTTCTCCCCAGACCTGAACACACACAGACTCCCTCCCTTGTGGTTGTGGTCTCACCCTTCCCTCCCTGCTTTTCTTGAACTCAGCCTCTTGCAGTTACCCTGGTGTGGAGAAGCACTGGCCGCCGCCTCACTGAGCCCACTGCTGAACCCGCTGATGCCCAGGCCGCCTGCCTGTGTCTTGATCGCTGACTTGAGCTCGTAATTCTCCCGAATGAGCCGCACCAGCTTCTTCAGTTCCTCATTTTCCCGCACCAGCCTCTCGATCTGATGCCGAAGCCCCTCATAATTGGTGAGTAGAGACATGCCCCAGGGCAGCGGGAAGGGTGCGGCCCTCAGGAGGACGCTGCACCTGGAGGCTGCCCAGGGCCTCGGGCCTCGCCCGGGCTGGAGGAGGGCACCAGAGTTTGCAAGTCGCAAGGCTGGCCCAGTGGGCCTGGGTATTGTGAGGTCAGAGGCTGCACCTCCTCCATGCTCTCTTTACTCTAACAGGCTCAGCTCTCCATGCCTCCAGGCCTATGTGCTGGCCCCCTGCAGCCTCAAATGTTCCACCCCTTCCCTGTCCAGCTAGCTTTCCTCTCAAGGTGCCTCCTCTGTGGAGTTTCCCAATCCCGCCCTCTAGGCTGTCCCCACGGATGTGTCCTTTGTCACAGCACTTGCCTGAGCCTATGCAGTTAGCTCTTTAGCCTGTTTCACTCACTTCACATCGAGGGCAAGGACTGTGTGACTCGCCAGCATCCAGCAAAGGGCCAGGTGTCGTGAAGGTAGATGATCAGTGAACATTTATTGAATGAAAACTTGTCACCTTCCTTCCTGGAGAGGGTGCCCTTTCCTGGGGATCTTGGATTTAGTTGTCAGCCTCCTCCAGGCGAAATTCTATCTTGGACACCTGGACACCGGGCTATGCTTTCTTCTAGCCCCAGGTGCTCAGAGCCTTTCTCTGGCGGCTGGCCCAGGGGCTCCCGGGTCCAGGTACTCGGCTCCCTGAAGCTTGGTTTCCGTTTCTGTTGACTCAGCTCCCCTATTCCAAATTCCCCTGCGATGCCCCTCCTGTGCCTTCCCTTCTCCGGATTTTGAACTTTCTTATTATTCTTCAAGAACCCAAGACTGCATTCCTCATCAGTTTCTAAGAACGCATATTTCTGAGTCCTTATAGCGCTTCCCTGTTTTAGAGCCATCTACTGAGAAATTCGCAGGTCTGACCTTGGCAGGAGTGAGGCCATGTCCTCGTGACCTCCACTGGTTCTGCGAGTGTCTGCTCTTGAACAGGAGGAGGTGGTGGCATCTTGGTATAAGCTAGAGTGCTCATGCTTGACAGGAGAGTGGGGATGAGGACGCAGTTGAAGATCAGCCAGGACTGGGGTCAGTCTGAGCTGAGCATTCTACATGGACCTCACAATGGGAGGCCTACCCCCACCCTCCTCCGACACCCCAGACAGTAATCCTGGCTGAATCTCTCTGGCCTTGGGGACCAGGGCTGAGCTTTCTTCAGAGGAGATCTCCTCTCGGCCTGTTCTGCTCTTAATAGAACATCTCTGCTGGGATTTCCTCCAGCATGTGAAAATAAGCTTATCATGGTCCAAGCCTCTTCCACCTCTAGTATTATCTCACTGTTGGCCTCTCCTTGGGTTGACACTTTCTTTGCCATCTGTGATGGTTACATTTTCTGGGTCAGCTTGGCTGGGCTATGGTGCTGCCTAGGAATTTGGTCAAACACTAGCCTAGTCATTGCTATGAAAGTTGACTTTAAAGTAAAGTAGATTATCCTCAATCATGTGTGTGGGCTTTATCTCGGGTTAACCAACCAAAAGCAATCATTCGAAAGCCTTAAGAAGAGAAAACTGAGGTTTTTTCCAGGGAAGAAGTAGTTGTGCCTCAGCACTGTTTTAGAAATTGTCTGAGTTTCCCGTCTGCTGGTCTGCTCTGCAGACTTCGGACTTGCTATTTCCAACTGTGTGAGCCAGTTCCTTAAAATAAATCTCTTAATATGTAAGAACTCTGATACACCATCTGTATTTCCCTTTGTACCAGTACTGCTTTCTTTATATATATGTGTGTGTGTGTATATATAGCATCAACTGTATGGAGGGCATTGTGCTAGAAATTAGGGGTTCAATGTGATGATCAGGCATTATTCCCACCTTACTGGTCATATTGAGTACAGAGGAGAGCAGCTGTGAATCGAACAATCATACATAAATATCAAATTACTGCTGTGATGAGTGTGTGGTGCCTGGAGAAGGTGTGGTGGGTGGGTTAGACCCAGTCAGCTAAGGGCAGCCTTCCCGGAGGAAGTGATGATTGAAATGATACGAAGGAAGTCTCTGGTGGGAGAATAACTTTCTAGCAGGCATGACAGCCCATGCAGAGGCCCTGGGTCTGTGTGCTCCACGGAAGGGACTGAAAGAGGCTGGCTGAAGTGATGGGCCAGAGGAGGGGACTGCTGTGTGTGCGGAGGAGGACAGAGGGCCCAGACTGTGATCAGGTCTGGTGGCCATGGGGCTGTTGATCTTCATCCTAAGGGCCTCGTGAAAGCTTGAAGGGCTTTAAGAAGGAAGTGTGGGGATGGACTGGAGAGAAAGCCGCTGAGTCGAACGCAGTAAGGAGGCTGCCACAGTTACCCAAGCAAGTAACCCAGGTGGCTTGAACACATGTGGTGCCAGGGAGTAAAGTGGATGGGGTTGAGAAAATTTCGGTGGGTACTGGGTGGACTGGTATCCAGCATGGGTGTGAACAGGGACAGCACCACAGTTGCTGGTATGTGTGCTAGGGCCACTGGTGACACCAAGCCAGAGGGAACAAGACCAGGTTTAGAGCAAAGACCCCGAATCAAGTTTGGAAGTGCTGCTGAGAGTGGGTGCCGTTGAAGCCTCCAAGGAGTTCATTCAAGGAGGCAAAGCTTCCTGCTCCGGTCCCACGGGAGAACCTGCTGTGTATGTTAGAAAGATATCATTTGGGGTTCATCAGCCTTTAGATGGCAACTGAAGCCATGGGAGTGGGTGAGGTCACCCAGAAATCAGTAAGTCAGAAAGGCAACAGGCTTTAGGCCTCCTGTGCCTCAAAGAGCAGCACAAGCCTGCAGAGAGCACAGGACAGAAGTGCCGTGGGGACTCGCACTCCCCTCGGGCTCAGAAGGAACCTTCTGCAGACAAAACTTCAGTGTTTTCCCACTCACTTATGCTGAGTCAGACACCCTCTGGTCTTGGGCCACTGGCTTTTGCACAGTTTGTCCCCATTCAGATTTACCTCATTAGATTCTGCTCTGCGTGCCAGCTTGGCGAGGCCCTCAGGGATCTTTGCTCCCGTCTTGGCTGAGGATGCTTTGTAGGCTTAACAAGCTTCCTTTTAAAGCCATCTTCTCAAGAAGATGGTTGAAGAACAGGGGGCTTTGTTTAACCTGGAGCCCTCTGTCTGCACCCCCTTCACTTCCCATACCCCTTGTGGGGAGGAGTCAGTCGCATGTGGCCAGCGCACATCAAGCAATACCGGCCACGTGATCATTTCAGGCCTATTTAACCGCAGGGTCTGCGAGCTTGCAGTCACATCCTGGTGCTGATGGGGAGCTCCTGGGAGGGATCTGCCCAGTCTGTGCCCTACAGGGTCAGCTGGCTTCTGACTACCAGCACCCTCCAGTACTGCTGACAGTCCTAACACCCCCTACCCCAGGCAGATGGTACAGATACCTCCTCTTCTGGGCGAGGTCCCGAGGCACCACCCGCCAAGCGCCTGGGCTTCCCAAGTCCCCATGACCAGCCTTTTCCCAGCTGTCAAGGTTGGGGTTTGGGGCAGGCTGCCGAGTTTCTGGCCTGCTCTTCCTGCCTCCAGCCTCAGCCTCTCTGCACAGCTGCCAAGAGGTCTTTCTGACCCTCTGTTGGATGCAGGCTCCACTTGGGGAAGACAGGTGCTGTTGTGGGAGGACAAGGGTCACTGCACATACTGCTCTGCACCCCTGAGTGCAGGACAGGCCCCAGAACACAATAGGTGCTCAAGAAACACACAAACTTTTTCCCTCTTTTCTCAAAGAATTCCCACCATAGAGCTGGAGAAGGCACGTTGGCTAGTGGTAGAAGCAGGCCAGGTGCTAGCTGAGTGTCTGAGGACGAGCCTCTGGGTTTCTGAGGGAATGGCTGCCCCTCCCTGCGTCTAGAGGCCTGGGGAGGCAATGGCCTGGGAGGAGCAGGGGACCCTGCGCACCAGTCTGGTGTCCTGCCAGCCAGAGTCAGGGAGGGAGCCTCAGAGGAAAGCCTCTCCAGGTGCTAGTTAGAGGCAGAGTGTTCTGGGAATGAGACCTTGGTCACCAACGGGGGTCATCCTATCACCCCTTGTAAAGGGGGGAGTTAGAGGCCAGGACAGGGGCAGGAGGGCCCTGGAGCCTGGCAGCATCTCCTGTAGGGCCCTCTCTGCCTTTTACAAAGCATCATCTGAGGGCAGCCAGGAGGAGGAGGGTGGGGCAGCATTACAGAGGGGAGGGGCTGGGGACCAGGCTGCTGGGGATGTTTGTGGTTGGGGTTCAGGCCCTCGGACTCCAAAAGCCTCAGCCCAGACCTGTGTCACTCCTCACCCTGACCCTCAGTTGATGTCTGTTCCTACTGCAGACCCCAGCGTGGGACCCCGCCTCAGGTCCTGCTGTCAGCAGCATCAGAGTGATTGCGCGTCAGGCCTTGGCATGGCCGTGTGGCCCCAGTGGCCCCCATCCGGGTGCCTATATCCTTTCATCTGTCATGATGGGTGATGTGCTACCTCCTCCCCCAGCTGTGTGAGGCCCGAATGAGGTGATGTGTGTAACACAGCAAGGGCTGTGTCTGGCGCAAGGGAAGAGCTAAATGCATTTTCTCATCAGCCCAGAGATCTTGACAGCTTGCCAGATGCCAGGCATGTTGTGGGGATAGCAGGGAGCAAACAAAGAACCTCTGCTCTCTCTGGCTCCATTTCCATGGCCAGGAGCTGCCCAGGGCAGGGCAAGCCTGAAGTTGGACGGGGAGGGGGAACCCCAGGCTCCCTGGCCCTGTTCCTTGACTGGTGGGCACTCTCAGAGCCTGGGAGGGGAGACAGAGGGGCGTGGAGGTGGGGGACCCTAGCCAGGGACCGCCTGCCAATAAGGGTAAGGGGTGACTGTGGACATGTGGCCTGCTGAAGCCTCAGCCCCCGGTCAGCCGGCTCGTGACGCCGTCTCATAAGGCTTCTGTCAGGACCGTGCGTTTGATTATCTGGTCCACTGCCGGCATCACTGCCATCTCTCACCGCTGCAGGGAACCCAGCAGAAGCCTGCTGCCTGCTGGCAGGCGCGTGGGCTGCTGACTGAGAGAAGGAGGTGAGGGTGGTGGTGATGCAGGGCGGGAGGAGGAGTGATGTGGGGAAGGCTGAGCAGGTGGAGATGAAGCCTGCAGTGCAGAGAGGTCAGAGGGCCTCTCTGACAGGCAGCTCTTGGGAGGAGACTGGAGGCGGGTGTGGGACAGGAAGTGAGGGTGTTGAGGGCAAAACCTTCCTGATGGAGGGACAGCCAGTGCAAAGGCCTTGGGCATGCGAGCAGCTGTGGTGCACCTTTGAAGACCAGCCAGCAGGCCTGCAAGGTGGGGGGGAACGAGCCCTGAAGACAAAGGTGGCCACGTAGAGACAGAGGCGAGGTGTCGAGGGGAACACAGGGACTTTGGATCTTACACCTGGTGAGATGCTGAGGCTCGGAGGGTTTTGAATGGAAGAAGGAGCTTAATAGACAGTCCACATGATTATATGACCTGGAACTGGGGCTGCAGGACCCTCGTCACTGTTAGGTCCTCAGGTCCACCTCCAGTGCTTCCAGGGCTCTAAGTGAGTCCCACAGAGCAAGTTCACTGGCCCTGCCTGGCCCTGCTGCCTCCCTCGCTCCTCAGCCTCTGGGTAAAGTCCAGACGTCCCCGCCTGCCTGCACCTCCCCACCTGCACCTCCTCGCACACACCGACTTCTGCTTGCCGCACGCCTCCCCAGCCCTTGCACAGCTCCTGTGAGCCATGTCCATCCCTGCTCCGGGTGCCTCTGCGACAGTCCCTGGCCACCCCTGCAGCTGAGGGCAGATCTGCTCCCAGCCCTCAGCTCAGCCCAATCTGAGTAGAACCATCGGGGGCCTTTCGTCAGGAGTCTCTATGAGCTGGAGGGAAGTGGCAAGGGACAGGGCCGCCTGGTTTTAGGCCTGAATCTGGAGAGCAGTGTTTAAATCTTCCCTCGCCTTTGGCTGGCTGGCTGGGAGAGACACCATGAGGTCACAGCAGGCAGGGCTGTCACCTTTGGGAAATGAGTTTGTCTTAAAAGTCAGATGACCCAGAGGTGAGTTCAGGGCCTGCATATAGGGCTCGACATCTGGTTGCGGTGACAGACTTTGGACACTTGGGGTCTTCATCTGCCTACGCTCAAGGCTCGCAGAGGAATAGCTGCTGTAAGGGGAGCAACTTGAGGCCGGCAAGCACACACCAGGTTGCTCTATAAGGTCACCAAGCTGAGGGTCAGATAGTGGGATTGACACAGGATAAGAGCCCAACCCAGGGGCATTGGCCATCCCCGTCATCTGCCACTCAGGCCTCCTTGCCCTTGGCCTGGAGGCCTCCCAGCTCCCATGCCTGCAAGTGAGCCCTGGGTGAGGCTCTGGGCCAGAGGTCAGCTTGTTCACCGTCACGTGGGCTCTGGCTGGATCTGGGTGGCACACTTGTCCCTACTTCTTCCTGTGATTTTTTTGGCCAGCCCTTACTGCCTGGTCCAGTATCCTTGCCTGGAAAATCTCATGGACTGAGGACGGAGGAGCCTGGTGGGCTGCAGTCCATTGGGTCACAAAGAGTCCGGCACGACTGAGTGACTAACATTTACACTTACTGCCTGGTCCTAGGAACATGTCTCTTCTCTCTTCCCTTCTGCAGTGGACGAGAAGTAAAGACTTTCCCAAACCGGTTTCCTCAGAATCTGCCATGGAGTCCCGGCTTTGTGACCTGAGCCCCTTTCTAGAGCTAGGCTCATTTGCTTGGTGGTGGTGACGGACACCTGCTTAGGCTGATCAGTGTTCATCCTCCCTGTTCCAACCCTCTGTCCCTAGCATCTTCCACCAGAGCGCTTCTGGCCGATATCCCTCAGGTGGGAGACTCTGATCCCAGGACCCTCTTCAGCCTGTGTGGGTCCTTGAGCCACAGCCTGAGGAATTTCATGATACAATTTTATGATGTAGTTGTTGTTATTTAGTCTCTAAGTCGTGTCAGACTTTTTTGCAACCCTATGGATCACAGCCCACCAGGGCTTCTCCGTCCACTGGGTGAGTACCCTTGATTCAGCTGGATCTCTTAGTCTGTGGTGTTACTGAAAAAATCTGATTATAGGAGGGAATCCTAAAAAAAATACAGTTTTGCTAAAATGCTTGTTTTGAAAATGTGAATTTGTTTCAACATGATTGATACATTTGGGCACAATTTGAACACAGGCAGATTTATTTTTCTCTCTTTTTGGCTGCACTGTGTGGCACGCGGGATCTAAGTTCCCTGACCAGGGATCGAACCCATGCCCTCTGTAGTAGATGCATGGAGTCTTCACCACTGGACCTCCCGGGAAGTCTCAAACTTCCTTTGTTTATGTGCAATTTTGTTTATGAGAAATAGGTGAAAATAGAAAGTAAAAACTGCAGCCAGCTGAATGGACCTCAACCACCTAGAGATGTGCAGGACACACACCTCAGACATCTGCCAGCTGCTTCAGTTCACCAATCAGCACCGTGCTGAGCCATGCCCCTACATCTGTGTTACAATTTCCCATCTGATTTCAGACACTTCACAATAACCCACAAGCCACAACCTTTCCCCGACCCACTTCTGTAAACTGGCTTCACGTCTTCTTCAAGGTAAACCCCACATTTATTGTAGTATTCTTGTATTTCTTAACCATGTAACATAAGTAAACCTGTGCTGTCATTTTTATCACGTTGTTGAGACTTTTTGAGTGTATCGTTGGTGACATTTCTGCGTACTGTGCTTCTAGCCCTGTTTTCCTCAGAAGTCTTGTGGCGTTTCTTGTGCTGGTTGGACATGGTGGGGCTGCTGCTGGACTCTGGTGGTTCCCGAGCCCCTGGAAGCCACGGCCTGTGAACTGGCACTCAGCATCCTGCCTGCAGCCTCCCACTGTTTCCGGGATGGAGTGCATCCTCCGGGTGGCTGGGACACTCTCCCAGGCCCCTTGAGAGAATCACCGGTGGGAGGACTAATCCTTTTTCTGGGAGTGTCGCCTGCACCTTGAGGGAGCCCTCCCATTGCCACCGCGCCTCCACACTGGACCCACACAGTGCTGTGTGCTCTCTAGTGCACCAGGCACCCACCCCAACAAGGACGAGACCTATTGAGCTGTGTGCCATGTACCCTGCTGGGCATCAGGTGACTGTGGTGGCACCACATACATTATGGAAAATTACAGTAAGTGGGGCACACAGACCAACAGGCAGACAGAGAGCACACGGCAGGCGAGGTCTGGACTGGGGACACTGAGGCAAAGGCTGTCTGGCCCTGGTGGGGCGTCAGGGGCTCATCCCAGAGGAATGAGTCCTGAAGATCTCATCTCTCAGAAGGAGCCAGGTTAGTGGGCTGTTGGCTGGGGACAGGAAGGGGAAGGTGCAGAGGCCCAGAGTCCAGGCAGTTTGGTGCAGCTGAAGTGTGCAGAGGAGGAACAGGGGGGTGCTGGGCGATCACCAGGGGCAGACCACTCAGGGCCCTGAAGCCCCTCAGAAAGCATGGACTTTACGCTGGGTTGTGGGTGGTGGGGAAGGCTGTACCTTTGAAAGTGTGTGTTGGCTTCCTCAGCTGGCACATGGACAGTGTGGTGTCAGTACCAAAATGATGAGCCCTCCTGGGCTGTGCCAGGCAGTCCAGCACCACATTTGTTCTTTTCCAAACTGGGATGTGTCCCTGTGAGAAACAACATCTTCAATGAGCAGTCAACAAAGAATATTTTAGTTTCAAATGTACTTTTAATTATTGTTAATTTTGAATTTAGTTACTTTGTGGTCAGAGAACAATTTGTTATAATATTGTAGCTGTCGTTCTTTCATTTTGATATGTACAATAGTTTATACATCCATAATCTTGTCTGTGGAAGTTTGGTTTGCTACTATGAACAGACACCATGAACTTTCTTATACATGTCCTCAGGTGTACATGTGCAGAAATTTATCTTGGACATATCTAGGAGTAGAATTCTGGGTTGTAGAAATGAAAGTTTCTAACTTCACAAGATAATGTCAAATTGATTTGCTGTTTGACTGACTTAACAGCAAAGTGTGAAGTGATCCAGTTGCTGTATATCTTCTCCAGAACTCAATATTGTCAGACTTCTTGATTTTTTTCCAGTTGATATTAACTGATATCTCATTGCAACCTTGATTTCATTCAACAAGTCAACAAATGTCTATTGAGTGCTTTCTCTGTGCCTGGCACTGCTTTAGGACTAGATTTGCAATCCCTTGATAATTTACGAGGTAAACGTGTCATCATGTTTCATGGCCATTTGTGAGATACACATTGCTATGTCCATCAGGGTGTCTTCTTAGTCTATTAAATATCCAGCCCCAGCTTCAAGACGACCAAAGACCACCCATGCAAACATCTGTTCAGACATGCAGGGAACACAGATGGCCAGCAGTGGGGCTACATCATCTTTTTCTAAAGCAATCACGGAGTGATCTTTTTAGAAAGTATTTATTTGCTTGTTTATTTGGCTGCACCAGGATCTTTAGTTGAGGCAGAGGAACCCTTAATTGCTGCATGTGGGATCTAGTTCCCTGACCGGGGATCAAACCTGGGCCCCCTGAACTGGGAGCATGGAGTCTTAGTCTCTGCACCACCAGGGAGATTCCCATGGAGCAATTTATATAGCCATCAAGACTACATGTTTGGATCTTAGGTGCTAGCCCACACACAAGGGGATGAGATCCGCACTGGGCAGGGCTTCCAAATCCTATGCTTCACAGGAGCCATATGTCTTGCAACAGTTGCATAGACCTAGCTTCCAGAGTCTCCACAAGGGACATGCTCTGCTTCAGGAGTCACTTTCCTCCAGGAAGCTCAGGGTTATGGCTTCTCTCAGGCATTCATGGTTCATTTCTAGTTTCTCCCTGTTCACACGCAGCTTCCAATAGGGGTGATTGTTACCATAAGCAGTGTCCCTAGTTAAATCATTAACACTCTACCTGTATCTGGTTACCAGGGGACATATAGCTAGATAGTTAACCAAAGGTCAAATTCTCAAGCAGAAGAAAAAATGGTTTGTTAATCTTTTGCCCACATTCACTGGAAACAAACAAACAAACAATTGAGGTGCAATTCTCACACAATAAAATGTACCCATTTTAAGCAAACAGTTTGATGAGCTTTGAAACACGTGTGTACCATGTGATCACCACTACAATGAGGTATAGAATTTTTCTGTTACCTCCAGAATTTCCCTGTGCTTTTCCCTAGTAATCCTCACTTCCCATCCCTGGTCCTCACAGGTTAGTCTTCTCTGGAGGAGTAATCAGACAGTGTATGTTCCTTCGTGTCTGGTTTCTTTCGTTCAGCCTGACGTTTTTGAGAGACATCCTTGTGGGTGTCTGCATTACTAGTTTGTTCCTTTTTATGGCTGAGTAGTATTCTGTTATATAACTATCACAATGAGTGTATTCCTTTACCTGTCCCTGGACATTTTAGTCATTTTTTTTGTTGTTATTATGAATAAAGCTTCTATGAGTATATAGTATATAAATATACTATATAATATATACTTTATAATATACAAATATATAGTATATAAATCTTTGAATAAAAATATAGGAATAGAACTGCTAGATCATACAATTCAGTTCAGTTCAGTCGCTCAGTCGTGTCTGACTCTTTGCAGCCCCCATAGACTGCAGCACGCTTCCCTGTCCATCACCACCTCCCGGAGTTTACTCAAACTCATGTCCATCGCGTCAGTGATGCCATCCAACTGTCTCATCCTCTGTCGTCCCCTTCTCCGCCTGCCTTCAATCTTTCCCAGCATCGAGGGTCTTTTCAAATGAGTCAGTTCTTCACATCAGGTGGCCAAAGTATTGGAGTTTTAGCTTCAGCATCAGTCAGTCCTTCCAATGAATATTCAGGACTGATTTCCTTTAGGATAGACTGGTTTGATCTCCTTGCAGTCCAAGGGACTCTCAAGAGTCACCACAGTTCAAAAGCATCAATTCTTCGGCACTCAGCTTTCTTTATAGTCCAACTCTCACATCCACCTGGGTTCCCTGGTGGCTCAGAGGTTAAAGCATCTGCCTGCAATGCAGAGACCCGGGTTCAATCCCTGGATTGGGAAGATCCCCTGGAGAAGGAAATGGCAACCCACTCTAGTATTCTTACCTAGAGAATCCCATGGATGGAGGAACCTGGTAGGCTACAGTCCACGGGGTCACAAAGAGTTGGACACGACTGAGTGACTTCACTTCACTTCACTTCTTCACTGAAAAAACTATAGCTTTGACTAGACGGACCTTTGTCAGCAAAGTAATGTCTCTGCTTTTTAATATTCTGTCTAGCTTTGTCATGGCTTTTCTTCCAAGGAGCAAGCATCTTTTAATTTCATGGCTACAGTCACCATCTGCAATGGTTTTGGAGCCCCAAAAAATAAAGTCTGTCACTGTTTCCCCATCTATTTGCCATGAAATAATGGGGCCAGATGCCATGATCTTTGTTTTTTGAATGTTGAGCTTTAAGTCAGCTTTTTCACTTCCTCTTTCACTTTCATCAAGGGGCTTTTTAGTTCTTCTTTGCTTTCCGCCATAAGGGTGGTATCATCTGCATGTCTGAGGTTATTGATATTTTTCCCAGCAATCTTGATTCCAGCTTGTGCTTTATCCAGCCCAGTATTTCACATGATATACTCTGCATATTTCTTTGCATTGATCACTGAGGAAGGCTTTCTTATCTCTCCTTGCTATTCTTTGGAACTCTGCATTCAGATGGGTCTATCTTTCCTTTTCTCCTTTGCCTTTTGTTTCTCTTCTTTTCTCAGCAATTTGTAAGGCCTCCTCAGACAACCATTTTGCCTTTTTGCATTTCTTTTTCTTGGGGATGGTCTTGATCACTGTCTCCTATACAATGTCACGAACCTCTGTCCATAATTCTTCAGGTACTCTGTCTGTCAGATCTAATCCATTGAAACTACTTCTCACTTCCACTGTAAGGGATTTGATTTAGGTCATATCTGAATGGTCTAGTGGTTTTCCCTACTTTCTTCAATTTAAGTCTGAATTTGCCAATAAGCAGTTCGTGATCTGAGCCACAGTCAGCTCCCAGTCTTGTTTTTGCTGACTGTACAGAGCTTCTCCATCTTTGGCTGCAAAGAATATAATCAGTCTGATCTCAGTATTGACCGTCTGGTGATGTCCATGTATAGTCTTCTCTTGTGTTGTTGGAAGAAGGTGTTTGCTATGACCAATGTGTTCTCTTGACAATCTCTGTTAGCCTTTGCCTGCTTCATTTCATATTCCAAGGCCAAACTTGCCTATTATTCCAAGTATCTCTTGATTTCCTACTTTTGCATTCCAGTCCCCTATGATGAAAAGAACATCTTTTTTTTGGTGTTAGTCCTAGAAGGTCTTGTAGATCATCAAAGAACCATTCAACTTCAGTTTCTTCAGCATTTACTGGTTAAAGTATAGACTTGGATTACCATGATATTGAATGGTTTGCCTTGGAAACGAACAGAGATCATTCTGTCATTTTTGAGATTGCACCCAAGGACTGCATTTTTGGACTCTTCTGTTGACTATGAGAGCTACTCCATCTCTTTTAAGGGGTTCTTGCCCACAGTAGTAGATATAATGGTCATCTGAATTAAATTCACCCATTCCAGTCCATTTTAGTTCATCGATTCCTAAAATGTCAATGTTCACTCTTGCCATCTCCTGTTTGACCACTTCCAATTTACCTCGATTTGTGGACCTAACATTCTAGGTTCCTACGCAATATTGTTCTTTACAGCATCGGACTTTACTTCCATCACCAGTCACATCCACATCTGGGTGTTGTCTTTGCTTTGGCTCCATCTCTTCATTCCTTCTAGAGTTATTTCTCCACTCTTCTCCAGTAGCATATTGGGCACCTACTGACCTGGGGAGTTCATCTTTCTGTGTCTTTTTTTTTTTTTTTTTTTTTGCCTTTTTGTACTGTTCATGGAGTTCTCAAGGCAAGAATACTGACATGGTTTGCCATTTCCTTCTTCAGAGAACCATATCTTGTCAGAACTCTCCACCATGACCCATCCGTCTTGGGCGGCCCTATGGCTCATAGTTTCATTGAATTAGACAAGGCTGTGGTCCATGTGATCAGTTTGGTTAGTTTTCTGTGATTGTGGTTTTCATTCTGTAAATATCTGTTATACTATTTTACTTTTCCACTGGTAAATGAGAATTCCAGTTGCTCTGCATCTTTGGCAATATGCTAATGTAAATCTTTTAATTTTAGCTGTTCTACTGAATGTAGAGTCGTATTTCATTGTAGTTTTAAATTGCATGTCCTTGATGGCTAATGATTTTGAAAACAATTCATGTGCTTACTGGCTGTTTGCATATCTTCTTTTTTATATGTAGTTTTTAAACTTGATATATTATATTTTCATTTTTATTCAATTAAGGAAAATTTCTCTCTTTTTTGGCTTTTTTTTTGGATCTTAGTTCCCTGATAAAGGATCAAACCTGCACCCCCTGCAGTGGAAGCACAGAGTCAACTACTGGACTGCCAGGGAAGTTCCTATGTATCTTCTTTTATGAGCTTCCCAAAATTTTTTGCTCATTTAAAAATTAGGTTGAATGTCTTCTAATTACGACATTCCCTGGTGGCTCAGAGGTAAAGAAACTGCCTGCCAGTGCAGGAGACTGGGTCGGGAAGATCCCCTGGAGAAGGAAATGGCAGCCCACTCCAGTATTCTTGCCTGGAGAATCCCACAGACAGGGGAGCCTCGTGCACTACAGCCCACCGGGCTGCAAAAGAGTCAGACAGGACTTCTCGACTGAACAACAACGACAACACTTGTACGTCTGGATACAACTGTAACCCTTTGCAAATACATGTACTGCAAATATTTTCTGGAAGGTGTGGCTTGTCATTTTATTTCCTTTTCAAGAGCAAAAGCTTTTAAGTTTATCAAAAATTTTTTAAATGGTCTGTATTTTTTGTGTCCTATTTAGGAAATCTGTCTACATTTTATCTAGAAGTTTTTATAATTTTAGCTTTCATATTTAGGTCTATGGTCCATTTCAAGTTAATTTTTGTATCTGTTGTAAGGTAAGGGTGGAGGTTCTTTCTCTTTAAAATCGATATCTAATTGTTCTATTACCATTTGTTTAAAGAAATGTGTGTAGTATATTTCTGGATTTTCTATTCTGTCCACTGATCTGTGTGTCTCCCTTAGGACACTATTATACTGTCTCAATCATTACAGCTTTACAGAAGAATTTGAAATCAGGTCCTCCAACCTTGTTCCTTTTCAAAACTCTTCCGGCTTTTTGAAGTCTTTCATGTTTCCATATATACTTAAGGTGTTTGTCAATGTCTACAATAAAGGCTGATAGGATTTTCATTGGAATTGTGTTGAATTTCTAGATCAATCTGGAAAGTACTGATATCACTATTGAGTCTGATGCATGAACCTGGTACATCTCTCTATTTATCTTTCAAAATCTCAGAAACGTTTTGTAGTTTTCATTAGACGTGCATTGCACACATTTTGTTGTTTATCACTGGGAAGAAGCATAGCAGACCTGAGACTGCCACCCTCAGAAAGGTCTGCTTGGCCTTGGTCATCTGGGAATTTGATTTTGAAGAGTTCCCATAATTCTCCAAACTGATAAACCGATAAGAATGGCTTGCTGTGCCCAACTCTTGGTTCAAACAATGTGGCTTATGCTGAGCTTGTGATTTCCTTCTGAGAGTCTGGAATTTGGGTTGCCGCTGGGCAGAGGGCGCCTGTATGACCAGCCCCCTATGAGAAGCTTCGGCACTGGGTTTCTAATATGCTTCTTCATAGACAACATTGCACACGTATTGTACCAACTCATTGCTCAGAGAATTAAGTTCATGCTGTGTGACTCCACAGGGAGAAGACTCCTAAAAGCTTGCACTGAGTTTCCTTCACATTTTGCCCCAAGTCTTCTTTCTATGCAGATTTTGCTTCATATCTTTTCTGTGTAATAAATCATTGCCATGAGCGGGAGTATAGCTGAATCCTGGGTTCTAATGAATCAACAAACCTGAGAGTGATATTAGGGAGCCTCTGCCATAATCTCTATGCATTCTATGGTTTTGTAATGTACAAATAGTTCTAATTTTTTATGTTTGTGGCTATGTATAGTTTATGATTTTTTATTGTTGACCTGTATCCATGACCTTGTCAAACTCTTTTGTTAGTTCTAGTAGGTTTTCGGTAGACTTCTTAGAATTTTCTAGGTACATGATCATGTTGCTATAGATAAACACACCTGTTTTCCTTGTCCTATTGGGCTGGTTGGGGCTTCCAGTAGAATATTTTGCTGTTGTTTTTGAGGAAACCTTTAGACATCTTTATTGCTTGAGGGGCCGGGCCTGGGTATGGGCAGTCGGCTTTCTCTTCCCCATCACAGGCGTCCTGTGGGCAGTACTGTGCTTCCAGGTGCAGAGGGTGGCCCGCATGGTTGCAGACAGTGGTCCGCGTGCTGGATTCCTGCTTCACAACGACCTCGCCACTGTCTGTCCTGTGGAGAATCCACCTGTTGTAATGGAAGGTGTCTCAGGGCCACAGATGATTGGGTTCTGAGCCAGGCATCTGCTGGTTCCTCTTCATCAGGAGGCTGCAGCAGTTCCGCGAGACCATCCATGCTAATGCAGGGACCTGGCGGCAGAAAAGGGGCCCGTGTCTGAGAGTCCCCTTTTTATAAGGACACCAGTCATGTTGGGTTAGGGGCCACCTTACTCCAGGACAACTGTATCTTTTTTTTTTCCATATAGAAGTATAGTTGATTTACAATGTTGTGTCAGTTTCAGGTGTACACCAAAGTGACTGTTATATATACATAATGCACATGCGTGCTCAGTTGCTTCAGTCATGTCCAGCTCTGTAGCCGGACTGTAGCCCACCAGGCTCCTCTGTCCATGGGATTCTCTAGGCAAGAATATTGGAGTGGATTGTCATACCCTTCTCCAGGGGATCTTCCTAACCCAGGGATCAAACCCGCGTCTCTTATGTCTCCTGCATTGGCAGGTGCGTTCTTTACCACTAGGGCTACCTGGGAAGCCCCTCAGCAATCTGGGGTCAAACCCTGTTTCTGGATTGTTCACATCCTTGATTCCTGGTTCACCTTAAAGAGCCGCAGATGGCTCCTCAGCAATCACCGTGGGGGTGGCGGCATCTACTGGGCCAAAGGCATCGCGTTCCCTTTTGGGAGCCCTCACTCACATTTGGAGGCCCAAAATAGCTGATGGCTGTGACATTTCTTGCCCACCAATATGGCAAGAAATCTTTCATTTCACAAGGCCTTCTTTAGTAGCATAGATAGGAGTTGAGATGTTCAGCTGTGTGTGTGTGTGTGTGTGTGTGTGTGTGTGTGTGTGTGTGGTGGGCGTTGTTTGAATATGGGGAGTTCTTCAAGGTCCCCAGTTCCTGACAAGCCTGAGACAAAGCAGAACTCAGGAACACAGAACATTTTGGCAGCAGATGGGCCAAGCCATGCTGATGCCTGGGGCGCGTCTGGGCTCGGTGGGGAAGGGCTGCCTGGGGAGCTGCAGCGCCTGCCATCAGTGCCTCCTCTCCCAACGCCCCACGCCCCCCAGGCCAGGCCCTCACTGTGGGCCTCGCTGATTTTCCTGCCTTTACTCAAACCACTTCCAGGCTCTTCACTGGAAGGTCCCAGTGGTTCATCCCTGCATGCAGAAGAGTTCGAACTCAAGCTCTGTGTCCACAGCTGACACACTGACCTCGACCCTCCACTATGCTCTCACCTCCTTGCTCTTCCACCTGCTCCCCCAGATAGGCCTCCGCAAGTTTCCTGGGCTTTCAGTTCTGCTGCCTGCACTCCTCAAGTGCTTCCCACTAATGCTGATGCTGACCAGAGTCCAGAGTCTGTAGCGCTCCTGCCTGGTCCTGGGGCAGTTGGTGCCTGGGCGGCTCACGCCGCATAGAGTTCCCACTCCTTCCACGATCTACGCCGACGGCACACCCACTCTGGACTAGATGCTGGCCTGAGTGTCAGGATGCGCAGGTTGTGTGCCTGTCCTGAAGGCTCCTCCAGTTCGAGGCTGAGGGCAGCACTGGTTAGCAGGGCACCCGCGGGCTGCTGAGCGCATGGGGTCCTGTGCTGCCCACACGGTGCTTTTCGAAAGCGGGTGCAGTGATAATGCTGAGACTCTGTGTCCTTTAATCTTTCTTTAAAAAATATGGATTGATTTGACTGTGCCGGGTCTTAGCTGTGGCGCAGGGACCTTTGGTTATGGTGTGGGAACCCTTAGTTGCTGGATGTGGGATCCAGTTACCTGACTGGAGATGGAACCGCCTGCACTGGGAGCATGGCGTCTTCACCTCTGGAGCACCAGGGAAGTCCCATGCGTCGTTTAATCCGAAAGCACAAATGGACTTACTGATCAGTTGTGTAAATAAACATTTTGATTGAAGAATAAAGTAGTCTTCCTCAAGGCTCCAGAGGAAGCCCACTGACACCCTGTCCCTGGGTGTCTTACACAGTAAGACAGGCTTACTGTGTATTTGTTTGGAGGCCCAGGAGGGGGCCCAGGAAGGACTTGTTTGGGTGAACGAGGTGGGGCAGTTATCCTGAGACTGTGTATCTCAACAGCAAGTTTTCGGAAGGAGGACAGACCAGGGGCCAGCTAAAGCTGCCCACTTTGAAGAGCCAGCAGCTGCTCAGATGAGGCAGGACAGGATGCACACAGTAGGTCTTCTTTATGGCATGGACGATGCCTGCATCTGGCTTATGTTCAGATGTGATGACAGAGGAGTCTTCTCTGTCAACCCTAGCTGGCACAGAGGGGCCCGGTCTGACCTGGTCTCGTGTGAATCTGCATGTTCTACACCGGAGACCACCACGGCCGTATCTGAGTGCGCCAGGCCAGCTCTGGGAGCTGGGGGCTGCCTCATGTCACCTGAACAGTCTCCCTGGCTGACCCCACCCCTCCTGTGGCTTCTTCACACTCACCCACCTGGTTAGACATAAGCTGCCCCATATCTCCTTCCCAGCGGCAGCGGACACAGCAGACAGCAGGCCAAACTTCATTGGCAGAAATGCCCTGCCCACCTCGACTGGGCCCCTGTGACCCCTTTGTGCCATTGCCAGCCACCTTGAGCCCTGCTCCCTTCTGCCATCTTGTCTGCTTCCTCCCTGTGCCTATTGGAACCCAGCCCCTCTTCTGGACACTCTCTCCCTGGACTCATCTTCCTGCAGCAATGGGTCCTGCCAGTCCCTTTCGCTGGCAGGGCAAGCTAAAGGCCTCATCCGTGTGCACCCCTTCCCACAGCAGCCCAGCTTCCAGACCTTGGCCCTGCCCACAGCTCTGGCCCCTGATGGTCTCCGGGAGCCTCCGCCAAGGATTCGTCTAGCCAAGGTTTTGTCCTTGCATTCCCTGAGCAGACACTGGCCCTGTACACTTGGCTTGGGGTTCATTCCTTAGCAGCCTCTCCTGCCTCTGCTGGGGTTCGAAGGCCAGGAACGCTCCCCGGAGCAGGTGTCTGTATGCTTGGCTCCTGCAGGCAGGGAATCCTGGATGAGGAGCTGCACCTGCTCCCGGAGAGGTAGGGGAGGGGAGTGGCGACACCTGCCCGGCAAGTGAACAAAGCCGAGTGACTGAGGGTAGCAGTGAAGCAAAACTGCCGTGCGGGGTGAGCTGGACTCTGGGAAGGCAGTGTGCAGCCCACCCAGGGAAGTGGGGTCTGCCTGCGGCTCAGGCTGAGCAACGTCCATCTCGGGTTGAGGGGCGTGGGGACAGCGGAAGGCCAGCTCAAGCAGCCTTCAGGAAACGTGGACTTAGTGCCGCCAGCTGCCATCAGGCACGTGGTGTGGTCCGTGTATTGGAAGCACACCTGGCGGCGGGCAGAGACTTGGTAGGGGTGAGCTGTCAGCCGAGCACAGGAGGTCTCGAGGAGGGGGCCTGGGCGGGGAGTGGGTGGGGCAGGATGGACGAGGGCAGAAGGGATACTCGTCTCCGGCCTGGGGGCGCCGCTGGATGCCGACAGGGCTTATGTGGGAGCGGCAGGGGCAGCATAGGCCATGACGAGGTGCCTGTGGGCATGGGGTGCTGGCTTAGAGCGGGCTTCCCTTCAGAGATGCTGGGGTACTGGCACCAGTTAATGGACCAGGTTTAATGGGGTGGCGGGTAGGACCTAGGGAAGCCCTGGGGGAAGGGTCTCAAGCCAAGTGGACAGCAGGTCTCATGAGCAAAGGCTGGTCAGGAGTGTCCACTGGGCTGGGGGCTCAGGAGGGCTAAGGGCCGCGGAGGGACCCCTCTGTGAGGAGGGCGGGAATAAGGGCAGCTAGCTGACAGCGGGTGCACATGTCAGAACCAGGGCAGCAGGGGTAGGCTCTGGAGGGGGGACAGAGAGAGCCACAGGAGGCCATGCAGGACCAGCTGGGGCTGAGGCCACGGAGGGGCAGGGTCTGGAGAGACTGCTGGAAGGCGCCAGAGGCAGGCCAGGGGAGCTTAGGGTCTCCATTCTGCTTCGCCCTGGGGGCCTGGTCTGCAGGTGTCTGGGGGGGGTGTGTGGTGCCACCTGTCAGGTGACCGCTGATGGGCTCTCGGGGGCCTTTCAGAGCCAGAGGAGGACAGTCCTGCCTGGGGGGGTCAGTGACCAGTGCCACTGCCCCTCAGGCCCGGGGTGGGGACGGTGAGGTCTCACAGGACCCTCCATCACGCCAGGCAGGTCCCAGGCATGGGTGGCAGATAGCATGCGATCTGGGAGCCCCGGGTCCCATCCATCAGCTGGGCCTCCTGGCACAGTGCTCAGGACGTGGCTCAGAAGGCTGCGAGGAGGTGGAGGCATGGAGAAGCTGCTGCCCTCATCCTCCGCCAGAGCCAGGCCCGGCCAGCAATGCCTGTCCGGCTCCTGCCTGTCCGGGTTCTGCTCGCCGCCTCACTCTGTCGATGCCCAGACCCCTCCCAGCCTCAGGGAGGAAGTGGCAGTGACGAGAGTGAGGAAGGGAACACAGAGCGCAGAGGGTCCTGTTTATTGGAATTTTACAGACAGTAGAATGAGAGGAAGGCACCCTCCTGACCTGGACTGTTCCCTCCTCTCTGCCCTCAAGGGCTCAGCACAAGGATGAGACCCTCACCCCGCAGGTCTGGGGGTGGCGTGGGGGAGGCTGTAAGCCGAGCCAGGGAGCAGGGACAGGACGGGAGACGTGCACCCTCACCTCGTGGCTCCATCGCTTGCCCCTGAGGCCTGGTGTTGCCCCCAGACCCTGGAGTGGGCTGGCAGACAGGGCTCATGCAACACTGGGTGGGCGGGAGGGGGCATGGAAACCCAGCCCCACTGCCCTGTGGTGGGGTGGGACGGCTGGAAGGGGCCATGCTGGCCATGGCGGGTCCAGACAGAAGTGTCTATGGTACACACGGGAGGGTCGAGGGGCTCCCTGTCCCAGGCAGCACACGGGGATGAGAGAGGGGAGCTGAGAGGAGCTGCCACGCCGGGGCAGGGACCAGGCCAGGCATGCCACCTGAGGGGCCCCACACGAGTGAGCTCAGGCTACTCCTTGGCGCGGCCAATGATGGTGAGGATGTACAGGAAGATGTTGATGATGTCCGTGTAGAGGTTCAGTGCAGCAAACACGTACTCCTCCGGGCTCAGGGACAGCTGCTTGTTCCCCAGCAGTAGCTGAGTGTCCACTGCCAGGAACTGGGGGTGACAGAGTGGCCGTGTCGAGGGACAAGCCCCCCGCCCAGCCCCCCGCCCGGGCCACGGTCCCGTCACTCACGCAGGTGAACAGCAGAGCACCCAGCGAGGCATACACGATCTCCAGGACGCGGTTCCGGATGAAGATGCAGAGGATGGCGAACAGGATGAGCACCACCATGCTCACCAGGAGCACGCCCACGCAGGACGTGAAGTCGTAGCGGGTCTGTGGGCACAGACGCGCGCAGGGGGCACTGGTGGCCGCCGCCCCAGGGCGCCTCTGGGCCCCGGGGGTCAGCAGCCCTGCCCCGGGGGACCCCTCACCTGCATGGAGAAGATGACCACTGTGAAGCAGACGGTCGTGGTGATGCCTACAGCCATGATGACCGCCTCGGTGTTGTAGAAGCTGGCAATCATGCCCACCATGTAGGACAAGCTGACAGTCAGGATTGACTGTGGGGAGATGGTGTGTCAGCACCCAGAGCTGCGGCCCCTCCCACCCCGCCCCACCCCCTCTGTTGTTCCAAAGCCTGAGACATGGGGTGCTGAGGCAGGGCCCTGGGAGTCACCAGTGCAACAAGGTTCCAGGGGTGCTTCCGCCGGAAGTCCCCACAGCAGCTGAGGACAATGAGGGAGACGAAGAAGACAGCATAGGAGACGTAGTAGGTCCAGACGTTCTCCCGGACAAAGCCCTTCACCTCCCCGACGAAGGTGAACACAGCCACGGTGGACAGGGTCACAGACAGCTGCAGGGTCAGCACCAGGAACACCTGGGGAGGGAGGCGGCTCAGAGCCCTGCCAGCACAGCTGCCCACACCCCCAGCCCCCAAGGCCCACCTTGCGGATGAAGGCCTGGCGGATGCTCTTGTCATCCCAGTTGGTGGCAGGGAAGTCCTGGTTGTCATAGTAGGATGGGGGCCCCTCCTCGTGATAGTTCCCATGATGAGGTGCTGAGGAGCAGGATGGGCAGTCAGCACCCCTCACTCATGTGGGAGCCCCTGCCCTTGCCCTGCCCTGCCCTGCCCTGATACTCACAGCCAGGGTCCTGTGCTGGGAAGGCCTGTGGC
>SJYQ01093050.1:0-22008 GCA_006410935.1 Redunca redunca
TCTAGCCTAAACTGCCTTTTAAGTTGATATCCTACTTGGCTCTGGGGCAAAGTAAAGACTGTATGAAAGGACTTTCCAAACTATTTGCCCCAACTTCCCATGAAGAGGTAACTTAGTCCTAGGGGCTGCACAAACATGCTCCACCCCATGCTTGCACATCCTGGGGAATAGAGCCACCTCTGCTTGTCACACCAACTGAGCTGTTACTGAGCTCTTGACCTACCAGCCACTGGGTTAAGTGCTTTCCGTAACTACACCTGAGCTCCACAACCACCTCGGTCCCTACTTATCTTAACCCTATTTTAGAGAAGGAAACCGAAGCTTAGAGACTGAGAATCCTGTTGGAGAGAATGTGGCTGCTGTTAAGTAGCAGAGCAGGAATGCAAGCCTCTCTTACTCCAAAGCCTGAGCCCTGAACTTCTCTGCTGTTTTGTTCTGTTATCTTCTGTTGACATCTGAGACATGAAAGGACAGGATTCTTGCTCTTGATACTAAGATGTGGGCCTCACTGGATTAATAATAGCAAGGAATGTGATGCTCACGCAGCACAGTGTAGTTTCGTTTAAGACATCAGCTATGATGGATTTTTAACAAGTGTTCCTAAGGGGCAGAGGCAGCCCTTACCAGGAAAGCTGTGGGCTGGACTCCCTGCAGGCCTAGTGAAGGGCCTTCTCGGGTGCATCTGGCCCCAGCATGTACGTGTTCACTTCCAAGCTCCTTGGGGAAGGGACACATCACCTCCTGGCACATACAGGGCCAGACGGACAAAGGAAGTGCTTTGTAAATGATGGAACTGACACATGAAGTGGCCAACTGCCTTTGCCCATCTTCTTTATCAGCCAAGGTGCCCAAAATGTGTCAACAGGATTTCACCTGAAATTTAAAAAAACAAACAATTAAAACACCAAGTTGATACTCAAGATCTTTATTGATTCAACTGTAACAGCAACCGTTGGTGAAAATTTAATTTTTTCCGTAATTTCCAAACACTTGCTGGTTTGTAAGGACAGGTAGGAAAATCAGAAACGAAAACCTGACCATGGAGTCACACAGGGCTGCCTCAGGACTGCACGGTGCCCTCTGCTCTCCACCCACGACAGTGAGATGGACAGAGGGGAAAGGGGACACCCACATCAAGGGAGGCGGAGGGAAGACCAAGGAAAGTACTGGCAGTCTCCACTTTTCCACTCAGAATGGATGGAACTGGGCCACTGGTGGCACGAAGACAGGGAAGGGCATTTCATTTTAATATATAAAATATTTTAAATGTTTAAAATGGACACCCAAATATGTGGGTGTCGGTTTACCCCTGGGTAGCAGAGGGTCTCCTCACCCAGGTGAGAAGAGATGCGTTCCATCTCCAGGTGAAGGAAAGGCACTGGCTCACAGTCTTCAGGGACTGAAACAGACATCTGGAGCAGGACGCCTCAGCACACAGCTCACTCCTCAGCTCTAGTGTTCTTCCCCCCCTCTCCTGGTTTCAAGTAAAAATGACCCTTGGCCTGGGCTTGTTTTTTTTTTAAAGATTAAGATGGGAAAGGAAAAGGGTACACTGCAGGCAAGAAGAGATACCCCGCTAGATTCACGCAATCTCAGATGTCAAAAGATTTTGGTTTTAAGCACCGGCGAGAGCTCCCTTTGGAAATTTCAATGTGGCCCAATTTCAAGCATTGCAGCATCTCTCTGCCAGCCTCCCACTCGTTGGAAGGTGACAGAGTGAAAGTTTAAATACCCCAAGTATGTGTTTCATCTCAGTACTATTATTTTCCATTCAGGATCCAGGCAGTATGGTCTGCCAGGGCTGCAGGCTGAAGAAGCAAAGAGACGCCACAGATCATCTGAAAAGGGACTTGAAAGACTTCTCCTAAATCTAAGCTTTGCCAAAAGGCATCAACTTCCAGGCCCATCCAGAGAAAGAAATGTCAATTCCACAGGGTGGGCAAGGTGACATGAACCGCTATCATTCCTTAGACTCCAGTCAGCAATGTCACGAGCTAGGCTCAGGGAAACTCCAACTCTCAACTGGGAAAACACGACTAGAACAAGAAATGTGCCTGGGGTGTAAGCATTCTAAATAATTGTGACCCAGCTGCCGCAAGATCTGATGTCATCTTTTATTGAAAGGTGGGAGGTAAAGAAGTTGATGGTGGCAGGGGTACCATTGTATGGTCACTATGGCCCCTGTGAAGTCCAGATAGAAACTGCCCCCGCAAGTAAACACTGCTTCTTTAAAACAGACACTAACCCCTCCTAGATGCCATGCATAGGTAAGAGATTGGGTTTCGCAGATAAATAAATAGCTGCCCATGTGCATACAGTCCAGAGACATGCTAAGACGGGTAAGTTCTGACCCAGAGAGACAAGCACTGGGATACCGATACCCCATCAAGTCTCCAAGATGAGAATGGAAAAGGCCTGTTTCTGGAATATTGCTGCCAATACAGTGAGCACCCTACACCAGGTGCCTTGACACAAAGCAGGCACTGGCTGCGCGACAGCCTCTGGGGTAAAGCCCATACATCTAGCAGGAAATCTGAACTGGGAAGTCGAGGACTGAGAGATGCAAAGAGCTGGTAACCCAGACAGCAAAAATAAAGACCATCTACTTTGACTCCACCTTAAAATCAGAAATAAAAAATTTCATTTGAAGGTGCTTTAAAGACAAGTTCCTTACTTCTAGAAGTACCTTTTCTTCTTTTTTTAAAAATAGCTGCCTTAGCAGCATTGCTTTTTATTCAAGTATACTCTAAAGCAAGCAGGGCTATAGATAAGAAAATGCTGGGAAGTGTTAGAGCGTAAATCTAAAGAATTTGCATCCTTAAGATGTCTGAAATCCCCAAAAACTTGGCATCGGTGCCAGGGACATAGAACAGACATTCACTAAAAATGTGCTAAACTGACAAGCTTCATCGAAGCTTCTCTCAAGGGTGAAAACAGGATTGGTTCCTTTTAAGAACCTGCTTCCATTAGGAAGCCCAGGGTGAGGCAGGTGTGCAGACTTAACTTTTACTGGATGTAAAGATCAAGCACAGACAGGTATCTCTTATTCCCAGATGTCCCCTCCACTTACTGAGGTGGATTTCTGGGTGGGAGACCTGACCCCAGTCTGCTTTAGCTGGCGTGGTTTGAGAAAGCAGGTGCCAAGCATCAACTGGTGGGGACCTGGCTTCTGGATACTATCAGCTTTGTTACTCTGAATCTGAATGGTTAGCTATTCTTCAACCCAGTAACCCACCATCTAATTCATGTTTGCTCCCTTTGTTTGACAACCCTGACCGATCCATCTGAATGGCTCAACGAGAAGGATCCAATGTCCTTTGTCAATTCCTGGCTAAAGGAGAAAGCGAACAAGCAGTATTGTCTTTTAGAGGTAACAAGTCAAGGACTTAAGCACCCTTGGGCCACTGGTAGTATACAACAGGAAAATATTCAAATATTACCCTGGAAATTGCCAGTTCTTGCCAACTATCAATACTGGCAGATGGTTACGGACAGTCCGTTTTTCATCTGTTTGTAGATGTACATCTTAGGGAACTATTCTCAGCAACAACAGTATAGCATCTAGTTTAAACCTAGCCCTTCCTGGTGATCTAGTTTCACCCTCTGTTGGGGGGGGTCGTGTTAAGGTATATCCACAAATTCTTTGACACTGCTCCATTCACTAGGTGGGGTGTAACCCCAGTTCCCTTGAGTGTAGCTGGGCTTAGTGGCTTGCTTCTAAGGAACGGGATAGGAAGGTATGATGATTTGCTTTCGAAGACTGATGTAAAAGGCACTGCAGATTCCTCCTTGCCCTCTCAGGGATCGTGTGCTCAGGCAACGCCAACTGCCATGCTGTGAGGACACTCGTGCTGCCCTAGAGACCCACACAGGGAGAGACTGAGGCATCTTGCTCAGAGAGAGAGCCTGGAAGTGGATTCTCAAGGCCCAAGTGACTGCAGACCCTGCTCAAGTCTTGACTGCAACTTCCTATAGTGCCAATACCACCATGCTAAGCTGCTTCCCAGGTCCTAACCACAGAAACTGACAGATAATTGCTCTAAAAAGATTTTAAGTTTGGGGATAACCTGTTAAATAGCAATAGATAACAAAGATGAAGGATAAAACCCTTGGCTCGGAAGCCTAACAGCTAGAAGCTGGCTTCTCTACACTGTGCTTTAGAGAACACAGTAGCTATTTACACAGGATTCGAGAGAGGGGTGAACTCAAGTCACCACACTATGAAGGAGGTAGAACCACGAGAATGCACATCTCAAATTCCTGCTGGAATCTGGAGGGAGGAGGTCATTTCTCATTAAGATGGATTGTCCCCAGAAGCACAAAAACATGCTTTTCTCCTAAGGAGAAAAGTACAAATAATTTGTAAGATTTTAAGAACCGTCTCACTCACTTGACACCCTAAGGGTGTCCCCTCTCCAGGAAAAGGCCCAGATAGACTAGGGCTTTAACTGTTAGATGATTCCTTCCAAACACTCGGGAGGCTTCCCAGGTGGCTCAGTGGTAAAGAATCCACCTGCTAATGCAGAAGACGCAAGTGACAGGGGTTCAAGCCCTGGGTAGGGAAGATCCCCTGGAGTGGGAAATGGCAACCCTCTCCAGTACTCTTGCCTGGGAAATCCCATGGATAGCGGAGTCTGGTGGGGTCACAAAGAGTCAGACATAACTGAGCTACTGAGCACACAAACACACCCAGGAGTAAACCACCTACTAGATTCTGGCTTGTCCTGAAAAACAATTTTATGAGGCATGGCACAAAGGTTTCATCTGTTGAAAGTTTATCCATTGCCTTGTGAGATTATCTTTAAAAGGCCGATTTATGGAGGCCAAGGTAAATCCAGTGGCCTCCAGGAAAGAACTGCACCAAGCCCTATGGAGGTCCTTACAGAGATGCCTACAGGATGGGCAGCTGCTGTATTATACAGCTGATGCTCCCAAGACATACCAGAAATACAGCCTCTGATTAGGAGGCCAAGTGCAGACTCCCCAAGATAGCAACAAAGGGGATCACAGCATCTTGAGACTATTCAAGCTGGTGTTTTAATTTCCCACTATTCAATGAGGGAGCCGAGTTTTCACATGCAGCAGTAAAGACCCAACAGGGCACGCACTCTGCTCACTGACAGACCGACTACTCGCTGTAGTGGAGTCACGTTCCAGGTGATGTGGAGAAAGAAAGCTTCATTCCCAAAGAATCAAGCTCCCAGGGGACAATGAAGTCCTGTGCAAGCTTGTCATGCAAATTACCAACACACCTTAAGTTTTTCCAAGAGTAAGTATAGTGAAATTTGGAGTTTAATAAAAAATCAGAACAGAGATACATTAAAAAAGCAAGAAATATTTTTCTGATCATCAATTCTTGAGACTGAAAGCATCTCCAAAACCGTGGAGATCCAGCTTATTCCTGAGACATCAACCATCACAAAAGGTTTCACTCTTTAAACAATTCACATTTTGTAGCAGAAAACAGAACAAAGTTCCTCAGACATCCTTCCTCTCTTCTAAAATGTATTTGAAAACAGGGTCTTTTTAGAGTTCAAAAGAAAAACAGCTTTCCATCTTAGCCAGTTGGCCTGGTACTCTCACCCTGGTATCTCATCTCTTAAAAAGATGGTTTGGAGCACCAAATCCAACCAGAAATTCCCAGACGCCAGTGGCTATTTTACTTGTCTTTCCATGAGGGGAGTCACTCTCCCAGGATTCCCATGCCAGTCAACAGTCAGGACCACGGGGTAGGGAACAAAGCAGCAGAGGGTAAAGGGAGAGAATGAGGCTACCATGAACAGCCCAGGGAAGGCAGAATGGTCCAGTCTCACAGTCCACCCACTACGAACTCCAAACATGCACAGCCAACACTAGAGCGAGAGAGGAACAAGTCCATAAGGGACCAGGGGAGACAAGGGCTACTGACATGGAACAGCAGACTCACCAAGGAACAGTTCTCACCTTCCTAGCACCGGAAGATGTATAATTAAAAAGTTGCTGTTCAAAATTGTACTGAAAACATATCTAAAAATAGGTCTGTACTCATCTTAAAAATAAAAGGTCACTCCTCAGATAAGAGGAGTGACAGATCTTATCAGATACCAACAGGTGAGGTATCTTGGATGTACATTTGAAAAATGGCCTGGCAGATAAAAGGGAAGGAGGTAGGGAAAGACAGGGGAATTCAGAGTTCTATGGGAAGGGTAAGAAAACGGAAGGAACACATTTTTAAGCCCACGCTTCAAAGCAGGTCCACAAAGGAAAAAAGTGTAGTTCTTTGCTTAGAACACTCTTAAAGTCAACTTTAAACTCAGAAATTGGAGACAATAAATAGCACAATGCTCACTGGACTAAGAAACAATGACTCCTGAGCCTGGGTAGGGTACTCAAGTGGTTCAGCGTCTTCCGAGGTCATTGTTGGCTATCATCCTGCAGAGTGTACTGTTAGGCCTTATCCAAAGTGCTTCTGTCCCATGGAAGGGATCTGCTCAGGAGCAGGAGAAACCACCTGGATAGCTCAGGGTACAAAAGGACCACAGGCAACAAGATGCAAGCAGGGAGGGATGGGAGAAGGGGAGCAAAGAACAACTGGTGACACAGGACTCCCTTCTGATGTAGAATTAGAAAATGTCTGCACAACTGTGTGAAGTAACGTAACGGGAAGGTGGACTATAATACTAAAGACAGAATACATTCCTACCAGAAGGAGGGGAAGTGGACCTCAAAACAGTGCCCCAGGGTAATGCTACTAGAGTTGTACAAACTATGTACTCTCCCCAAGGACAAACACCGCAAAGTAAAAGGGAAAGCAGCTCTCTTCCTGTTTACCATTTCCCTCCAGTGGTTTTCAAGACCCCCAAACCTAGGCTCTTGCAAGACTGAAACCTGGGCAGGACAGTGAGGAGAGATAAGAGTTAAGAACAGGAATGATGCTGAACCCATCAAACCTCTGTATCACTTCCCCAGACTCCCCAGCCAGTCAGTTATTAGTAGGTTGATACTGGATTTGGGATTAAAAAAAAATGGGGGCGGGGGGGGGAGAGAAGGGGAACCAGAGTTTAACTGTTTTCCTCTATGGGCTGCTTAGTTCTACAGAAATATGTCAAGAGTCTTCAATCTAACTGTCTAACTGGGAAGGGGAACAGGAAACAGGGAGAAGAAATGGTCAGATGCAGCTCATCTTTGCATCCTTTGGCACAAGGGGAAGGAGGAGGGGGAGGAGACAGCAACGGGGATTGCTGGTACTGCCTCTTCTGTCTTTGCATCGATGATCCTATCAGCCAAATCAGGTACACACGTGTATCAGTGTTGCTGCTTTTCTTCTGATCCTCCAAGGACAATCAGATGTCCATCTCAAACTGAGCATCATCCCCTGGTTAGAATGAAGAAAAGGAAAAGTTGGGCACAAAAAAGAAAAGCAAAACAATTTTAACTAACATTCCCTCTGCACAAGAGTCAAAACAGAATCCAAACCGTCCCATTCTCTGTAGCCTCCAAACAGCTACTCTGCTCTGCCTTGGCTGGCCTTTTTAGCCTGGGGGGGCAGCCAAAGAGCGGCAGTCCCATCACCCACGGGCAGGAGCAATTATGGGAAAGGATACAAGTGAAAACTTTCCAGGTTTCACTCTCCTTTGTCCGAGGTTGACCAAACAGGAGCTTCTAGAGAAGCTCCATTTATGGAGTCAGCACACTCTTCTGGAAGCTCTGGACTTTTAGCCCTGCTCAGAATGACACTCTGTCCATCAAAAACTCCTTTGGAATTTGAGAAAGTAGAAAGTTGGCTCATGTACAGGGGCCATGGAGTGCAGCCCAAGGTGTGCTTTAGGATCTGGCCATTTCCACAGACATGGACAGGACTTACTATTAATGCTAAATGTGTGAGTGTGTGGGGAGGGGGAGGGGTGTGTGTTTACTGAAACAGGCTGTCCTGAAAATGGGGTGAAAAACAATACTGCTTTTCCCTACACCATAAAAAAGACATTCTCTTTATAAGAAGCAAGGTCTATTTCCCGAGGGTGATGGAAATGGGAGTTATTAAATTCGGATTTGTGTGTGTGTGTTATCCCTAGTCCAACAAAGCCCAGGTTCAAGAAGTCATCTTTGGGATTTACCATCCCCTGATTTTGGATTCTTCCTCACCCCCACCCCTCTCCTAGATTAGATTGGCTATGGTTTAGAACTCGGGTTTCCAGAACATCTCAGTAAGTCTTGGTGAGGGCAGTGGGGGAACCTCAGAGATGTATGACTGAACACCAGTTATAACTGAAGCATCACCATTTTTTCAGACTGACTCGAATCCCAGGGCTATCTCTTGGCCCCTAACACCAGCATCTCTCACCAACTGCATGCTTCCTGTCATGACTGTTCAAGTTGTTCAAATTGTTGACTTCTACTTTGGAGTCTTCAATTAAGGTGCCGGGGCTGGTGACTCCTGGGATATTGGGCAGATGGCAGGGCGGGGTCTGAGCCATAGGAGAGTTGCGACGATCCAACAAAAACTTTCGATCATAAATGATTCGAGTTCCTAGAAAACAGGGTTTAAAGAAGACGGAAAGTTTTATATCCTGTTTCAAATATAATTCTATACCAATGAAAGTAGAAAGTTACCTTCCCTTTCTTTGCTTTGAAAAATAAGAACTAGTAACAGTTCAAAAAGGCAGCTGAAATTATGAAGAATGAATCATTCTGGAGAGCAGAAAACTTAGGTCAAGTTTGAATTATTTAGGATGGAAAGTTTTCTAATACATATTTTACAACTTTTTACCACCTTAAACAGGGAACAATCCAACCCTTTCTCGATGAATCAGGGTGAGTATGAAATTCATTTATTATACTATGTTGTGACCTAGGAAGTCTCAGGGCCTATTTGGCTGATTATCTGTATTCTCTTTAGACCAAACAGGATTCAGAAAGCCGAGGCTGTGCTTGCGGCCTTCCCTACCAGCTTCCTTGTCTCCTCCCTCACTGTTTGGCTAAGAACCATCTTTTTCCATGTCTTAAGTCAGTTTGGCTGCCATAATCAAATACCACACATGGAATTGGGTGTCTTACACAGAAATGTATTTCCTAACAGTTCTTGAGATTTCCAAGACAAAGACTCCAGTTTAGTGTGTCTCTGCTGAGCGCTCTCTTCCGGACGCGTTGACACCTTCCCGCCGTGTCTTCTCATGAGGGAGAGGGAAGCAAGTGTCTCTTCTGCTGGGGCGTTAATCCCACTGTGAGAGTCCCACCCTCAGGACTTCACCTGAACCTAATTACCTCCCAAGGCCCCATTCCTTGGAGAAGGAAATGGCAA
This sequence comes from Redunca redunca, assembly GCA_006410935.1. NCBI lineage: Eukaryota > Metazoa > Chordata > Mammalia > Artiodactyla > Bovidae > Redunca > Redunca redunca. The sequence goes on from SJYQ01093050.1 coordinate 9,278, forward strand.
CCCACTCCGGTGTTGCTGCCTGGAGAACCCTATAGACAGAGAAGCCTGGCGGGCTATAGTCCATGGGATCACAGAGAGTCGGACATGACTGAAATGACTTAGCAAGCAAGCCCCATTTCTAAATATCACATTGTGGGGGTCAGTGTGTCAATATATGAATGGGGAGAACACAAGTCAATCTACAGGATATGCTTTACCCTCATTCTAACTTAATGTGTCTAATCCGTGGGGTTTGGAAATTGGTGTCTGATTTCAACACTATGTAAAATAAGAGCCAACAGGCTGGGGAGGAGCCTGATGGTTTTCCGATGATCTAAGGGAAGCAGCTTCAGTGGATGGATTTTGTTCTGTCACCAGCAACACCCCCCTGCCCCCCACCAACCTTTTATTCATGGCTAGGTTTCAGAAGGGTGAGATTTTTACTGTGAGATGTTCTTACTAACATTCATGCTGCAAGTCAGAAGATTATTCTTACTTCTGTAGTATACTAAACTCAGAAACTCTTGGGGTGAGGTGGTGAAAAAGAGAGTACAGGATAAAAGCAAGCTTTCTATTTCTAAATTATATATCAGCAACAGCATAAACATTAAAGCACTGTAAATGAACCAGGCAGAAAATAAGTAGTAGACTCAACCTAAACATGTCAGGTGTAACAGGAAGTTTGACAAACTCCTATTACTGTGCAGAGGCAATAAAAAATATTTTTTACTGACTTGAGATATAATTCACGTACAATTCAAAGTGTGTTATTCAATAGATTTTAGTATACTCCTGGAATGGTGCAACCATCCCCACAGTCTTTTTCTTTTTTGCTTTTGACTGCAACACATTGACTTGTGGGATCTTAGTTCCTCAAGCAGGAACTGAACCCAGGCCACAGCAATGAAAAAGCCAAATCTTACTGGACCACTAGAGAATTCCCACCACAACCTTAGGACACTGTCATCCTCTCCAAAAGATAACCCATATACATTTAGCAGCCCCTCCCCACTTCCCTCCACCGTCGGCAGCCTAGGCAACCAGGAATCCGTTTTCCGTCTCTTATGATCTGCCTATGCTAGGCATTTCATATAGGTGCAATTACATAACAGTGACCTTTCGTGACTGCTCCTTTCACTTGCAGGTTTTTAAGATTCATTCATGTTTGGCGTTTATCAGTACAGCTGATCCTTGAACAATGCAAGTTAGCACTTTTTCAATTATAAGGACTATAGCACTATACAGTCCGTGCTGGCTGAATCCATGGATGCCGAGGGCCAGTGATAAGTAACACGTGCATTAACCCCCATGTTGTTCAAAGATCAATTGTACTTATGTTTATTGACAAATAATGTTTTTTATGTATTAATGTATATCACATTTTATCAATCTGTCCATTGAAGGACATCTGGGATTTTTCCATTTTGGACAATGCTGCTGTCAACATTCATGTACAAGTTTTTGTGTGAACTCCTGGGTATATAAGACAGACTTGCTGGATGATACGGCTTACCTTTCGAGGAACTACCAGGCTTGTTTTCCAAAGTGGTGGCACCATTTTCCATTCCCATCAGCAGTATATACATTGTAGCCAACACTTTCCTCTTTTATTTTTCACTTTTCCTTTTGGCTGTTCCCCAGGGCATGCAGGATCTTAGTTTCCCAAACAGGTTTGAAACCCCAGCCCTCAGCACTGAGAGCATGGAGTCCTCCTAAGCACTGGTCTGTCGAGGAATTTCCTTTTTACCTTTATTATAGCCATCCGAGTGGGTGGGAAGTGGTTCTCATGGTGTTTTAATCTGCATTTCCCTGATAGCTAAAGGTGCTGGGCATCTTTTCATATATGCCTATTGGCCATTCCAACAAATATCTTCTTTGGAGAAATGTCTTTAGTCCATTTTTTAAAGGGTTGTCTTTTTATAAGAGTTCTTTATATATTATGAATACAAGCTTTTTTTAAAAAAAATTTATTTTATATGGAGTACAGCTGATTAACAATGTTGTGTTAGTTTTGGGTGTACAACAAAATGATTCAGTTACACATATATACATGTATAAAAGCTTCGTATTCATAGATGATTCGGAAATATTTTCTCCTGTGAGGTGCCTTTTCAATTTTTTTCAAAGTTTTAAATCGTAATAAAGTCCAATTTATGTCTTTTCTTTGGTTGCTTGTGATTTTGGTGTCATATCTAAGAAACTTGCCTAACCAAGGTCACAAGGATTTGTGCCTGTTTTCTTCTAGGAAATTTACAGCATTAGTGCTCATATTTAGGTCCTGGAGTCATGGGGTCCACCTCTGGTTTTTGTGTGTGGACATCCAGTTGCACCACCATAATTTGTTGAAAAGACTATTATTGAATATTTCCCATTTAAACGTCTTAGTATCCTTGTCAAAGATCAGTTGGCTATAATTGTGAGGGTTTATTTCTGGGCTTCCATGGATCGATGTGTATCTTTATGACACTAATACATTCTCTAGACCTGTAACAACTTTTGAAACCAGGTGAATCTCCCAACATTGTTTTTCTTTTTCAAGATTGCTTGAAGTTATTTTAGGCACCTTAAAGTTCCATAAATGCATTTTAGGGTCAGCCTGTAAACTTCTGCAAAGAAGCCAGTGGGGATTTTGGTGGGGACTGTACTTTGAATAGATAAATTTGGGGAGTAGTACCATCTTAACAATATTGAGTCTTCCAATCCACGAACATGGACCATCTATTTATACAGACATTTATAGATAAATTTTGTCTATCTTTATTTCAAGAATGTTATACAGTTTCCATAGTATAAGTTTCATGCTTTTTTGGGGTTAAATTTATACCTGTTTTATTATTTTTATGCTATAAGTGGAATTATTTTATTTCATTTTTGGATTGTTCATTGAAAGATACAAATACAACAAATACTAAACTCACTTATTAATTAATTTTAACAGTTTTTTTGTGAATTTTTAAGTTACATTTGGTTTTAAATGGACACACAAAGTAAAAAATTCAGAAGAGAAGCCATTCTGAAGAATTACGACTTTAATGACGCTGTTAATGTTCTCAAATATGGCCAGGGAAAATATGGATACAAAACCACAGTATTTCATGTGTCTGAATTTTAGATCACTGGAAGCTAAAAAGAATTGCTACAGATATATGGCAAAAAAAAAGGAATCAACCCGTCAGTGACTAAGGGTTCTATGGTGTAATTCAAAAGCATTTAATATTCAAAAAACCAAAACTATCAAAAGAAAAACATTAAGACTTGACTATAAATAAAATGCTAGGAAAAAAATCCTTTTTCCCCCTTTTTTGATACTGTGTATACTGTGAAATTATATAAATTCCAAGGCAATTAAAAACCTAAAATATTTAGGGTCTCTTAAAAATGTGCATGCATAGACACATCTTATGAAGCAAGAACTTCCAGTAATTCAATTTCAACTGCCAGTCACATGTCAACCAATGCATCCATAACTAACTAGAGAAAAGTTATCCGTAAATCTCTAATGGAAAGGTAGACATGCCAGACATGCCAGGGAAGTAGAGGCAGGACAGGCAGATAGTATAATCTCATACGCTGCTGCTGCTTACTCGCTTCAGTCAAGTCCGACTTTGTGCGATCCTATGGACTGCACTGCAGCCTGCCAGGCTCCTCCATCCTTGGGATTCTTCGGGCAAGAACACTGGGGTGAGTTGCCATGCCCTCCTCCAGAGGGTCCTCCCCAGCCAAGGACCGAACCCAGTCTCCTGCACTGCAGGCAGGTTCTTTACTGCCGAGCCACCAGGGAAGCCCCATAATCTCATGCGGTGGAGAGCTAAAACCGACAGACTGAGACACAGAGGTTTAACTAATTTATAGAGTTTTAAAGGTAACTACGCAGGGCTTCCCTGCTGGCTCAGTGGTAAAGGATCCACCTGCCAGTGCAGGAAACATGGGTTCGATCTCCAATCTGGAAAGACCCCACAAGCTGCAGACCAACTAATCTCACGCACCACACGAACTGAGCCTGTGCTCTAGAGCCCAGGAACCACAACTGAGCCCACAGGGCTCAACTACTGAAGCCTGAGTGCCCCAGAGCCCAGGCTCCACGATGAGAGAAACCACTGCAAGGAGAAGCCCACACACAACTGGAGAGCAGCCCCTGCTTGCTGCAGCCAGAGAAAGCCCGCACAGCAACGGAGACCCAGCACAGCCAAAACTCCGTAAATACTGAAAATAAACAAATACAGGTAACCACTCAGAAGAACAAAAACAATACAACAATTTATAGAATTGGCAAATGGAGAGAGGAGGGCGCAAATAAGAAGTACAGAAAGTAATCAAAGTGTCCCGTATCCCTCATTTTCATAACACGGAGTCAACAGTATCCTCTAATGTTAAGAAATCAAGAAACTGTGGTATAAATATGTATTATTTATAGCAACAGTGGCTAACCAGTAAAATCACTACAAACAGGAACTGTAAAAGCAGAAGTCTACTGGCATTTCACTTTGCATTTCAGGTGCTTCTGTTCAGTTTTCCTTTTTTTATTTTGTTTTTAAAACATGCATATTTTAGTCTTCATGTCTGGATTTCAAAATAAATAGGAATCTTTAGATCTAGGTTAACATTAGATCTATACACATTCTTCATTCCTTGGTGACCAGTTATCCGGATAAATCTAGTACCCTGACCTAGCATTTTCTAAATGCTGAGATTACTAGGAAAACATGAGAGTAAAATTGAGTCCTTTTGCTGGAGAACAGAGAGTAAGGAGGAAAAGCTTCTACGTTTTGATCTAAAAATTTGTGATTTTCAAATGGCAAGGAAAAAGAGGCAAATAAATGAGATCCAAAATTATGCCTGCCAAGATGGTTAGTACAGAAAAAAGGGTCATTCAAGTCTAAGGGCCTCTTTCAAGACCAAGTAGCTTAGTTTAAATGATAATCAATCCATAATTAAGCTATATACACTCAAGAAATTGTATAACCTGATACAAAACTGCCTAGACAAAGTTCCCTGTAACACAGTTAACTGACAAAGGTAGTAGTTACTATACTTTCACAGAGCCCAGACCATAAAACTGTTTAAGGCTGCTTCCAGAACTAGAATTAAGCAGCCACTCGTGCAAGTAAACATCTTAGAATAAGAAACAGTAAGTAACTTGCCCACTTGAACAGGTGGTGACAAAACCCTCTAAGAAGGCTGCGCCTTCCCAACAACATCCCAGGCAAGAAGGGAGAGTGTGGAGTCAAACAGGGCTTCCCTCAGGGGACTTTCCTCATCAAAGAGGAAAATTGTTTCTCACAAAACTGTAGTGGACTCGCCGCTATGATCATTAGGCCAGAGCTGAGTCAGATGCCCACCATCCCAGACACTGGAGAAGCCATAGTGTAGTCAGGGTATATTTTCTGGGGCTTGGCACACTACTACTTTTAAAATAATGAGGAAATCTGGGGTAGCATGAAAGAAGAGAGAACAGCTGTTGGGCTGGAAACCAATAGTGTCAGTCACATCCATATTTAATATTTACCTAAATTTAAATCCTCATTTTCCACAGTAGAAAACTGTTAGTATCTAAAACTGAGAAATAGCATTAAATCATGTTATTCAGAAATCCAGATGTAAATGCTAGAAGAATTAGCTGAAAGAATTTAAAATGGTTTCTCCAGGAATGGAACTAGAGATGAGATGGACGTGAGACTGTTGTTTTTTGTTATTAGCCTAGTAATACTATATGCAGAGTACATCATGAGAAACGCTGGGCTGGATGAAGCACAAGCTGGAATCAAGATTGCTGGGAGAAGTATCAATAACCTCAGATATGCAGATAACACCACCCTTTTGGCAGAAAGTAAAGAACTAAAGAGCCTCTTGATGAAAGTGAAAGAAGAGTGAAAAAGTTGGCTTAAAGCTCAACATTCAGAAAACTAAGATCATGGCATCTGGTCCCATCACTTCATGGAAAATAGATAGGGAAACAGTTTATTTTGGGGGGCTCCAAAATTACTGCAGATGGTGATTGCAGCCATGAAATTAAAAGACTCTTACGCCTTGGAAGAAAAGCTATGACCAACCTAGACAGCATATTAAAAAGCAGAGACATTACTTTGTCAACAAAGGTCCATCTAATCAAGGCTATGGTTTTTCCAGTAGTCACGTATGGATGTGAGTTGGACTATGAAGTGCCGAAGAATTCATGCTTTTGAACTGTGGTGCTGGAGAAGACTCTTGAGAGTCCCTTGGACTGCAAGGAGGTCCAACTGGTCCATCCTAGAGGAACTCAGACTTGAATATTCATTGGAAGGACTGATGTTGAAGCTCAAACTCCAATACTTTAGCCACCTGATGTGAACAACTGACTCAGTGGAAAAGACCCTGATGCTGGGAAAGACTGAAGGCATGAGAAGGGGACGACAGAGAATGAGATGGTTGGATGGCATCACCAACTCAATGGACACGAGTTTGAGTAAACTTCGGGAGTTGATGATGGACAAGGAGGCCTGGAGTGCTGCAGTCCATGTGGTCGCAAGAGTTGGACACGACTGAGCGATTGAACTGAACTGAACTGACTAACAATACTATGTGACTTTTAAACTTTACTTTCATAGGTAGAAAAACAACAGGGTGACTGCATGAATACTGACGGCATTTTGCTAAGTCAAACAAGTCAGTCACAAAAGACAAGTATCTTTTGATCCCATGTGTATGAGGTACCTGGACTAGTCAAATTCACAGAAAGTAGAATGATGGTTGCCAGTGGCTGGAGGTAAGCAAGTCATAGGGAGTTACTGTCTAATGAGTATAAAGTTTCAGTTTGGGAAGAGGAAAAAAGTCCTGGAGATGGATGGTGGTGACAGTTGCACAACAGTGTGAATGTCCTTAGTGCCATGGAACTGTATACTTAAACACGGTTAAAAGGGTAAACTTTACGTTATTTACACAATAGGAAATATACATGATTTCAGACTTCTAGCCCCCAGAAACACAAGAAAATAAATCTGTTTAAAGCCTCCCCACACACAATTATCTTTTTAATATCAAGAGAAAGTGTTTTAGAAATAAAAAGCAAATCACATTATAAGCAATTGGGGGTGGTGAGTGACTCAAAAAAGTATTTGTAAGTATTTATATATATATGTAATATATGTGTGTGTGTGTGTATTAAAAAAAACAGTAACACTAGAGCCATGAGGAAATCTGGAAATTTAAAAAACAACAAAGCACTTGGCAAGTAACCTCAGTACTCCATTAGGAATTTTTAACATCCTCCATCCATGCCTCACATAAAGGCTCACCGAGAGATCAGAAACAGACACAAGATGAACAAGCCGCACAAGTGCATATGTGCTAAGTCTCTCAGCCATGTCCCACTCCCCACAACCCCATGGACTGTAGCATGCTAGGCTCCCTTGTCCATGGGATTCTCCAGGCAATAATACTGGAGTGGACTGCCATTTCCTTCTCCAAACAAGCAACAAGTGTTTCTAATACACTCAGAAAGGTAGTCTGCCTCTTTCCCTCTCCCCACCTCCATCCCAACAGTAAGAAGAGAACATAAGAAGTGAAATATGCAGAAAGGACTTACAAAGAAAGTGGTTTTCTCTGTTTTTTATTCTACCAGCTTAGGAGGGTGATTAACAAGGTCTGTGTTTCACTATGTTAGAGAACATTTTAAATGCATTTCAGTTTTAAACATCTGTTCTTCATGGAGGCTCTGGGTGGAACAGATTCCTAAAAGCTCTATGCCAGATAACCCAGAGGAGGGTAAAAGGTGCTTGACCCAGTATCCTCCAGGGAGGCTGACAGAGGCCAAATCACATTCAATGTGTACAATCATCAAATCTCTAAAGTGCTAATAAAACAAAGAGAGGGACAATTTTAACATCAGCAAAAGGTACAATTAGAGCCAGAGGGTATTATAACTTAGTATGGATAAATAATTATGGCAAATGGAAAACATCCAAGGTTTGTGAAGTCAATTCTACTGTCCTTTGAGTAACTCCAATTCTCATAACCAGGAGCAAAGATTTCCAAAACATTAATGTCAAAGGATGGCTCCCTACCCAATCACACAGGACTCTTCAAGAGGGCTGTGTGATCCCAGGCTGAAAGGGAAACTGATAATGACCATGCTCCTATTCAGAAGGTTCTGTGTTAGAAGAGGCCTTAGACAGCATCTGGTGGAAGCCTGTTATTTTACAGATGGAGAAAACAATATCCAAAGAAAGATCACACAGTGAGTGACACAGGAGTCAGGAGACCAACACAAATAAGCAAGGCTGCTGCTGCTGCTGCTAAGTCACTTCAGTCGTGTCAGACTCTGTGAGACCCCATAGATCAGGGAGCCCACCAGGATCCCCCATCCTGGGGATTCTCCAGGCAAGAACACTGGAGTGGGTTGCCATTTCCTTCTCCAATGCATGAAAGTGAAAAGTGAAAGTGAAGTCGCTCAGTCGTATCTGACTGTTCGCAACCCCATGGACTGCAGCCTACCAGGCTCCCCCGTCCATGGAATTTTCCAGGTAAGAGTACTGGAGTGGGGTGCCATTGCCTTCTCCAAATAAGCAAGACAGTCTAAGGAAATCTGCCCTTCTTGAGTCTGGCTGCAAAATGATTTGAAACAAATGACTTTTTAAGCTAGTACCAGGTACAAAGTGGTATACAAACCACAAATTAATCTCAAATAAATGCCAACTGATTTTAAGACTATCAAAATAAAGTATGTCAAATATGTCCACGTCTGTCTGGGTTTGAATACTTGTCTTGAAATAAATCTTCTTCACAATAACTACCTGGTTCTGGTTCCAGGAAAATGCTGGTTGGATGCGCCAGATTGTTGACAGCAATCTGGATCAACTCTTTGGATTAGATTTCACACATGTTGTGGTTCAGCCTCTGTAATGCTAATAATTAATGAGGGCTCACTGCTTTGGTATGGGGAGAGTGCTCAGATTCAAGACTGGCCTTCATTCCCACTTCTTGTTTTCCTCCCAGTTCACTCCTCTTGGGCACTTAAAAAAATAAAAATAAAAACAATGCAAAATACGTATCTACCAATATCTTCTACTTACAGTAAGGAACCTGAACTCATCAATAAACTTCGTAAGAGGCAAAAGCCTACTGAACATCACTGGTCATGGTCACTTTATTTATGTGCTGCTTCTTCATTATGGTTCGAGGAACTTACCAGACCAGAGAGTGGTTTCATTTCAATGTAAAAGCAGCCCAACTCTAACATAAACATTCACTGGTGATGAGATGAGCACCTCTCAGAGGCCCAAAGAATTAATTATAACATCTTAAAACTGAATCACAAGCCTAGCAAGCTTTTGATAGGTTCCTCTTAGAATGGACTTCCCAGGTGGTGCAGTGGAAAAGCATCCACCTGCCACGCAGGAGACATGGGTTTGATCCCTGGGTCGGGAAGATCCCGTGGAGTAGGAAATGGCAACCCACTCCAGTATTCTTGGCCGGCAAATCCCATTTGATAGGAGCCTGGCCTTAGAACCTAGGGAGCAATCAATGGTCTATCTTCACCAGTCCTCACCTGCTATAAACATCAGGCCATTTCTTTAAAAACTTAAAAGTGAATGAGGTATTACACTGATACTAAAACCAAAGATACCACAAGAAGAATCGACAAGTATCTCTTAGGAATATATATGCAAAAATCCTCAACCAAATATTAGCAAACAGAATTCAGCAACACATAAAAAGGATTATATACCACAATCAATGGTACTTACTCCAGGAATGAGAGGTTGGTTCAACATCTGAAAATAATTAACATGATACATCATAGCAACAGAATAAAAAACAAAAATCATAGGATCATTACAAAAGATACAAAAGAAAAAACTGCCTTTGATAAAATCCAACACCCTTTCATACTAAAAATAATCAACAGACTAGGAATAATAGGGAACTTCCTGAACCTGATAAAGAGCATCAATGAAAAACCACAGCTACCATTTTACCTAATGATAAAAGACTGGAGGTTTTCCCCTAATACTGAGCACAGGTCAATGGTATCTGTTCTCATTCTCTTGCCATGTTTGTTCAACACTGTACTGAAGGTTCCAGTTCTAGCCAGGGCAATTAGGCAAGAAAACAAACAAAAAAGGTACCTAGATCAATGAGGAAGAAGTAAAACTATCTTTATGCATAGATGACTATGGTCTTGTATATAGACAATACCAAGGAATCTATAAAATTTGTATTTTCCAGTTACTGATTCTTGTTTATTAAGTATTTTACTTTTTAAAATGACTCAATGACATGAACAGCCTTCGTTCATCAGGGCATTTGTCCTCAAGATCTAAAGACCATTTATTTAGACACAAATACTCACAAGTTTCTGAGCTTTTGGCTTGAAACTATGGCCTGAGAACCAGGTGAAAAGGGCCTTTAAAAACTAGTCCTGTATCACATAAATCAAAGCAAGATCCTCTATGACCCACCTCCAGGGTAACAGAAATAAAAACAAAGTAAACAAGTGAGACCTGATTAAACCTAAAAGTTTGCACAGCAAAGGAAACTATAAGCAAGGTGAAAAGACAACCCTCAGAATGGGAGAAAATAATAGCAAATGAAACAACTGACAAAGGATTAATTTCCAAACTATACAAGCAGCTCATACAAGTCAATGCCAGAAAAACAAACAACCCAATCAGAAAGTGGGGAAAAAGACCTAAACAGACATTTCTCCAAAGACGACACACAGATGGCTAACAAACACGTGAAAAGATGCGCAACATCCCTCATTATCAGAGAAATGCAAATCAAAACCACAATGAGATATCACCTCACACCGGTCAGAATGGCCATCGTCAAAAAGTCTACAAACAGTAAATGCTGGAGAGGGTGTGGAGAAAAGGGAATGCTCTTGCACTGTTGGTGGGAATGTAAATTGATACAGCCACTATGGAAGACGGTATGAAGACTCCTTAAAAAACTAGGAATAAAACCACCATATGACCCAGCAATCCCACTCCTAGGCATGTACCTGAGGAAACCAAAATTGAAAAAGACACACGTATCCCACTGTTCACTGCAGGACTAGTTACAATAGCCAGAACATGGAAGCAACCTAGACGTCCATCTACAGATGAATGGATAAACCAGTTGTGGTACATACACACAATGGAAACATTACTCAGCCATAAAATGGAACCCGTTTGAGTCAGTTCTGATGAGGTGGATGAACCTAGAACCCATTATACACAGTGACATAAGTCAGAAACAGATATATCGCATTCTAACGCACATACACGCAATCTAGAAAAATGGTACTCAAGAATTTTTCAGGGCAGCAATGGAGAAACAGACATAGAGAATAGACTTCTTGTCATGTGGAGAGGAGAGGAGAGGATGAGCTATTTGGAAAGAGTAACATGAAAACTTATATTACCATATGTAAAATAGATAGCACAAGGGAATTTGCTGTAAGGCTCAGGAAACTCAAACAGGGGCTCTGCATCTACCTAGAGGGGTGGGATGGGGCGGGAGATGGGAGGGAGCTTCAAAAGGGAGGGGATATATGTATACCTATGGCTGACTCATATTGAGGTTTGACAGAAAACAACAAAATTCTGTAAAGCAATTATCCTTCAATTGCTCTCTTCTTTCCAACCAGGTGAACTAGTTTTCCCACGTTAACTTTTTACCCTGTCTGATCAGCAAATCTTATTTTTTTCATCACATCACAGTCTTTACTGCTGATTGGCAGTGAAGAATCTCCGATATTCATTACTGTAGCTATTTGAGCTCCCAAAATTATTTTGGCTGAGTCCATATAAAAATAGAAAATCTAACAGTCCTCAGTTACTGATTATGACATGTCCGTATACCAAAATATTTTTTGTCCATACAAATCCATGAAGCCTGAATTTTACTTAAGACAGAATATCAAAAAATTGAAAGGACATGATCTGCAATTCTTTACACACACACAGATAGTCAAGCCTACAGTTGTCTCCAAACCATGCAAGACCCCTCCCATAAAATCATTTTTAAGACATCAGTCCTCAAAAAGTCCTTGCAGAACCCTAGTAGTGCCAGTTCACAGACGCACGTTTCACCCGTAGGCCTTGGGAGAGCAGAAGGGAGTTGCGCACTGCCAGCCTGGGTGAGCTCCGTCTTTCCTCGTCAGGCTGTGTCTTACCTGGAGCAGGCAAGAGGCGCTCGGCTCCACACAATACACTGCTGCCCGCCCCGTGGCCAAGGGCTGCTGCCTTCCCAGGCAGTCTCTCATCGGCAAACCAGCACAAATGTGCACCTGCCACAGAACTCAGCTACACCTTCTGGTACACACTTTGGTGGCTGATGAATATGAGACTAAAGCCAAATCTCTTCTGGAATGACAACACATGTTAATTTTTGTTACTCTGAGGTAAGTAAATGCCATCTTCCTTGAACACAAGGCAAAGTGACTGAACAACTTGTTAACGTGTTTTTCATGCACTTCAGTTAATAACTGAAACTAGAGAGCCAAACAAGTACATTTCACTGGTTCAGAAATTTTGGGCTAGAATAAACTCAGGTCACTGTATTAGAAATTTTATGACAGTGAGAAACTGGCCTTCCTTCCCCATATCTACAGAGCTCTATTCACTTCTCCCAACAAAGGAACTAGATTAACACTCAGGACTCTCCCCAAATACTCTTACTTTATTATGGCTCACACCAAGTGGATTCTTTTCCCTTCTCCCCGTCTTCTCCTTTATCCCCAGACCCTTCCAAAGGCCTTCAGGGAACCAACCAATTAGAGCAACTCT